>LUGF01043574.1:603035-613114 GCA_001625245.1 Calycopis cecrops
TCCTGGTCTTCGACACTTCTGTGTGATAGAGTTATAGCAATCCTTATCCCGCAAACGAAAGAATTTGTTGGTCAAACTTTATATTTCCATTAACTAGTAGTATGTTCTCATTCCATTCCATCTATGACTTCATTCATCATCTATTCACTACAGAGATTCTGTGCTTTTTCCGAATGTGTTGTGTATTACAAAATGTGTGATTCTATAAAATATACATACATTATTTACTGGTCAGTAGGTACGCGTATTCTGTGCAGACTCCTCGGCGCCAGCCAACTTACTCTGTGATTAAAATCGGTATTATAGCGGTAATTTTAAAATTACGATGAATTAATGAAGTGAATTTGTTGATGAAAATGGAATTTAATTTATTATTGATATCTATTAGTTGAACAGCATCTGCGTGGATTGATGAGCTGTTCACAAGTAAGATAGTCGGCTCGTCACCACCTTCACCTCCTTAGCCTGCGCCATACAAACTCATCACTTCTTACCATTAGGAAGATGAAACTCTTTCTGTTCAGTATAAAGAAAAAGCAGATTCTTTTTTCATAACGAAACCGAAAGAGAGGATAAATAACTATATAAATGGCTCTTGGAGCATACCACCTGCCAAACACAGACGTTTGGTCCGAAATTTGACCGACAAGTTTTACTCACGAGTTACGACACAAGTTTTCTTGCTCACAAAACCATCAAGAGTCCACAGACTGTGGTGATCACCGACCGCCAATAAAACTGTACTCACAGCAGAGCAATATAATAAAAAACATTCCGTGCGTTTTTATTACATACATTTACTAAAAGCAAATTCAAAAACGGGTTTTTACTTCCACAGACAATAAATAATATACACTAACCTAGCCTAACATAGTACACTTTATAATCTGTGACGGAGTTTGAATATCGAACGCTCCTTTCACCGCCCGCCATCGGATCGCGTGACAGAAAGTGACAGTGATGCGACTTACGTTTTTGCTACGCGGTTTTTGATGAAAGTGAATTTATTTATGAATTTTATTACGTTTAAGGTGTGGAAATATAACTAGTTGCTATATGTACCTGTATATGTAGCACTGTAATTAATATACCCAACGGGATTATAATGCTTTAAATACACCGTTAACGTAGTTCGATACTAATTAACTTCATGATTATACTGCTGCCAAAGTGCTATTAGAGTTGTATTACACATATATCTACACATTGAAGGAAATTTCAAAATAGACAATTAAAAACATGAGTTAAAACTGTGAATCAATTATAAAAACTGCTTGTAGCAGCTTCTACGTGCAAGGAGATTTCACTCATCAGAGTGAACAAGATTCTGAATCAGTAAAAGGTGCGCAAGAGACGTCAGCGATGTAAGTGCGGTAAGACGTTACACTGCTATTTGACACGATTTTACACACATTTTTCATTACGTGCGCCTAAGTCTTTTTTTTAAGGTGAAAAGCTATTTGATTTTTTTCATTAGCCACGTAGGTAACACATCAAAATCAAGGCTACAAGGAGATTACAGATGTTTATAAAAATGCAGCCTATGCTCTGACGGCAGACAGTAAATGCACCTTGGTCATGACGCAGCGTTTTCTGGTATTTTCTAAAACGTAATCACGATTTATGGCGAGGAGCGTTCATCAGATTTTCACTATAGTGAAAGTTTTTTAATAGCGCTTGTTAATCTGGCGTTCGGATTTTGAATAGTTTTGGCGGCAAAAACGGTTGCGTAACAACACGGTTTGTGTTAACGTAACATTGTCATGCACATGCGGCTGCTCCCGCATGCTAAAATTAGCAATAAAGTTGTTTCTATTGGTGACTACAGAGTACGCCAAAAAACATTCGCACAAACAGAGGGTACCCATTGCCTTCTGTAATTCCATGTTCCCAAATGGGTCATCCGGACTCTTGCCATAGCCATCATGCCTCTATTATGAATAGACAAATGTGATCTCGATTGTGGGGGAGGCCTTTGTCCAGCGGTGGACGTGCTCCAGCTGATGATGATGACGATGACGTCGACGGTTGTTTCGGGCGCAAAGCACGATAACCAGCTACTGTGCAATTTTTCTTATTATCGAATTAAGTAATGTTTAACATTCAAAAGACCAGAGCGGTGTTACAAATACAGAAATGTTTAAACAATTTCAGAAACATATATACCTTGTAGTTTTCATTTAGATATAAAGTACGTACCATACACTAAAATTTGAAACTAAAACTGGCTGTTTTTTAAACCAAAAACCATTATGTTTAATAATAATTAAAAAACACTGAAAATAATTAAAACAAAACTTCTTAGTACTTAGCCGCTTCTAGTTTCTACAGTCTACGAATTAGCCTTTTTTATTTTCAGTTTAAAAGGAAAGGGCAAGACGGGCGCCATTACTGAACACACGCGAGACTTTTAGACGCGGCGACTCAGTCGCTTTTTAGACGCTGGATGCAGCGAGTAGACGCGGGAAGCGCACACTTGAAGACGCCAGACGCGGCGACTTAGACGCTAATGTATGTCAAAATGCAGTCGCACGACTGTCGCCGAGTCTACTGCAACCGGTCGCAGAGAGTCACTAAATCTAGCGACTGCATCGCGACAGTCGCAAAGTCGCCGAAAGCCGCCTCTTAAATCGCTGTGTGCTGTGGCTCTAAGGCACCTCAAGTCACGAGATAGCTAGACAGTTGAAATTTCACAGATGATAATGTATTTCTTTTACCGCTATATACCCACATATGGGCTCTGTGGAACTAAAACCTCAAATATACAAATTTAAAAACGTATAATTGTAATTGCTCGTACCTCGTTGAAATCCTCGGGACGTGTGCACACTTATTTTTTTATTATATTAAAATTAGTTCAAAAACGTCACGTGCCTAATAAATAGCCAACACATAAATATGTATAAATAGTAAAGCAAAGTTAGTAAATTAATTACTTCTACTCGCACAGAGTACCTATCACCTATACCTCGACCTCTCACTGCACTGGTACAATTCTATTGTTTGTTTATACTCAGTTATATTTATTATTTACGTAGATAACTGTAGCGGACCTGCAGCTAAACATTATTTTCATATAAAACAGAAATACCTTGATTTTTGTAAAAACAAATTTGAATTAACCTTAATAGTTGCACGTGAATTCGTCTGTGATATTCTGACAATTGTAAGGCCGAGAATGTTCCATTGTATTTTTTTAATTACTGCCGAATAATGTTAATGTTGTTGGGTTCCGTTTGAGGCGGGGGCTCCGGACAACCTTCGTCATATTTATGAGTAAAATTGTTTGACCTACTGGCTACTGGTGAGCATACATTGTAGGACATAGGTTGGCTTTGTCATGATTATATTTAAACTAAGTACATATTTTTATTGGAATTCAATAAATCGAATTTTAATATTCAACAAATATCAGCTTCATTTACAACGTAGTTTATTTCAATATTCCTGATGACTTTCGTGTCAATAAACATCTTGATGAGTTATAAAATAATCTGTAAAATAACTATTAACTATTTTTTTTAATTTTATTAACTAAAGCTTGTAAAATATAATGAAGTTTTATATAAAAAATTGTCCTTAAATTATAAATAAGTAATCAATTATATTTTATTACAAATGCAGTAGATTTATTCAATACTAAGCCTGCTGAGACCCACAAACATCCGCTTCACTACGGTGCAATATGCAAGTGTGCGGTACTAAGAAGCCGTACAAAACACGATACGCTAGCATCGTACAAACCGCCTCACCGACCAGCCGACAGCCGGCAGCCCCTAAAACAACGTACTGCTTATGTTAATTACACATGCAAGTTTTAACATTGACACATTACCTTCAGGAGTTAACTATTATTCAACTTGTACATTAAAGCATTGAATAATTTTAATTTGAACAATGAAGGCCAGCAGTGATTCAGTAACGCTTGTGTCTATTGCTCGCCGCTCGCAGGTTTTTACATTTAAATGTGACCTTTCATATTATTTATAATTCGGGCCTTTATAACTGCGTTTGAGGCTAAAGATAGATATTTTTTTAATTTAAATCTAAGTTACTTGAAATGTAAGATTTTTTTTGTAAATTATTAGGTAATAAATTATATCTTTCATAACAAACGTTACCCTTTCATTTGCACCAAAAACTAGTTCTAAAATAAACGCATACATGTACTCTTCATTAAGCTGTAGTTCCCTAAAAAATATTTAAAAAAATATCTGAAAGGCACGGGTTTAAGGCTTCTTCATTTCTTTAGCTCTCTGAAGAATTTACCTTGAAGGAGTTGATCTTGAAATAAGTATATCAAACCAGGCATACATATGACTATATAAATAAATTAAATCCAGTATTCACCAAACATCACGAAAACAATTTAGATAGTGGGAGGAGTAAGACGATCATCATTAACCCAACTGCTACTGAAGATAGGGTTCTTTCAATTAACAGCAACAGCCTATCCCTTGCCCCTCGCAGGAAGGTTCGCTTGTCACTACTTCGCTTCCAAGTGGCCTCCACTGTACAATCAGTCTACTATAACACCTAAACATGCACTCGTATTCATCTCAACCTCACTAACTGTGCTCATCATCCAGCTACAACGAGTGTCGGTGTTCGCTCACACGAGCTGCCACACCGACGCCGTCAGCTCCGCACCGTGTATTATTATTTATTGATTGTTAAAAAACAATAGCGGGCGCTCGCTGGCAGTGAGTCAGTGGGTCAAGGGTGCTCCGTCCCAGTTACGCAGCCCCGCGCCGAAATTCGCGAGCTCAGTTGCTAACCTCAGCGTAGGGAGGGACCGAGCCGTTGCGCGATTGTACTGTTATTGGCTGTTTGCGAGTGGACTCGCCGCATGTCATTGATAAAAATGTGTATCGAATTTATTAATAGTCCGCTTTTTATCTTGTGTAGCAATTTCGCCACGTTATTAGAATAACTGTCACCTAATAATACTAAGTCTGTCCATAGTAAACGAAGATTTTTTAATAGTTTTAATGGACTCGTACAAAATTTTGTTGACGTCGCTTTCTAAATCTTCCGCGAACCGAAATCCGAAGAATGTAACGTTCATTACATATCAAGGTTTACATTTTTATTTGACCTTGTGATGAAATATTTTGAAACTGAACAGAAATATACAAAATTCATTTCATCAACATTTCAGTTAAACATCCAAGTAATACCAGAATTGTATAGGTCATTTAATAATTGACCTAAAAGAAAATAGGTTATTATGTAGATAAAAATTTATCGTTTAATTAACAATTATTACGATCTAAATTCTAAAGTAATCCATAAACATATATAGCACATCACTAGTAGAAGTGGGCATTAGAAGTTACGTAAGCCAAGTTTAAGGCTGCTCAGCTGTCAGACACTTGTTGTGAATGTAGCGCCCACATGCTCGTTGGCCAGCGAGGCCGCCTCGGCCTGCGTCTCCGGCCGATGTCGGTTGACACATCTGTGTTGCCATGATAATTTAATAATACAGACACTTGTTATGAATGAAGCATCCACATGCTGGTGGCCAGCGATGCCGCCTCAGCCTGCGTCTCAGGCCGATGTCGGTTGACACTTCTGTGTAGCCATGATAATTTAATAATACAGACACTTGTTGTGAATGAAGCATCCACATGCTGGTGGCCAGCGAGGTCGCCTCGGCCTGCGTCTCAGGACGATGTCGGTTGGCACTTCTGTGTTGCCATGATAATTTAATAATACAGACACTTGTTGTGAATGAAGCATCCACATGCTGGTGGCCAGCGAGCCCGCCTAGGCCTGCGTCTCAGGCCGATGTTGGTTGACACATCTGTGTTGCCGTGATCATTTAATAATACAGGCACTTGCTGTAATTGTACCGCCCACATTGTCACTCGTGCGGCTTCTAGACAGATTTCGGTTGACACATCTGTGTTGCCATGATCATTTAATCATCTAACACTCATACTACATCCATCCAGTAGCTTAAATATCTAACGCCCATTTCATAATGAGTATTGGTTGCAGTAGTTATAAAGTCTATTACGACGCTATAAAGCTACCGTTACAGATAGAAAGGTACTGTTGATTACTAAATCAACATTAACTGTCACTTTACGTAATAAAACTCTTTTTATTTATAATTCTATTATTTTATTTATTTTATTATGATCAAATAATGAAGGGTAAACACAAAACTACAACATTTTTTTTATTCTCTAGCAACTAGAATAATAAAACATGGCAATTGTGGCATTTTATTGATGATCGGTGAAAGTTATGGTGCCTGTAGAATATATTGAAAAAATATTGCAATAATACGATGGCACTATTTTATTCTCTTCTTTTTATTAATAACAAATTGTATTTCTCATCTAAAAGGTCCCTTGTATTCAGTATACACATTAATTTCTCATTATACAAATTTTACTCTACATTATGCCGAGCCTATTCGTATATACATAGATGCTAACATTTTTACGTTCAACCGAGCTTGTTTGAATGATGGTCAAAAGCGCACCTGTAAATCTGCTTTAAGTCCGCTGAAAACATCGAAACATGAATTTGCATAGAAGCCCAGCTTTAGATTTCACCACAGATAGCGCCATCTATTACTCAGTAGCGGAACTAAAAAGTAATTCAAACAGTATTGACAAAACTTTACATCGCAAGCAATGGACGACCTGGAGCAGAAAATAACAATACTATGCCTGGGACCGAAGGGGTCCGGAAAAACCACGTTACTGAAGAAGCTACAGGACGCTGAGGGGATCGACTACACGTACAGCCCGGTGGCGACGATAGGGACCAACATATACGACGTCCCGTGGCGGAACAAGCAGGGCAAGAAGCAGCTGGCCACCGTGCGCGAGGTCGGCGGGGAGATGGCCCCGCTGTGGAACAACTACTACGACGGTATAGAGAAGGTCAGTCTTGTCTGTTCGTCCGTGCGGACGTCATAGATGTCTTCTTACAACCAAAACCCATACATCTCGCGGCTTCACCCGCGCAGGTTTCGTTTCCGTGGAAACTTAACTTCAAAGCTCTTTACTTCTCTTACTCTCTTTTACTTCCATGAATAATTATTAATATCTAAGGCTATATTAAAAAAATCCTTTTTAGTCTTAAGGCTTAAGTGTTCGGGCTCAAATCCCGGCTGAGAATGACCTATGACATTGGGATCGGTGCAGGTACCTACTGGTATACTGAATGTTCCCGTTTTAGGGAAAGCTTATTCATTCGCGTCTTTTAGAGTTCCGTACCCCATAAAGTAAGAAGGAATCCTTATTTTTATGGCAAGGGGTACAAAGAAATTTTCGGAGACAGTACAAGACTATCGCTAGATATATTTCCCTCCTTCACCCCATCTGTCCAATAGAACACCTGCTATTCACAAACCGCACGAAACCTGTGAGCATAGCCATCACTTAATACGGTATTATGTGAGTGTGAGGTAACTTCCTGGTCGTGCCGGCCCCGACTACAATGTAGCAATAGCACTGCATATGGACTTGATCGTGATGCACCTACCATCATCATCAACACCACCACCACCAGTACCACCACCAGTCTTGCCACTGCTGAACAAAGGGCACTTTCAATGAACACCAAGACGGTCCCTTGTTAGTACACCTACAAGAACCGAGAAGAATTGTTCTGAGATTGCAGTACCCTATATATTATTAGCTACGCCCCGTGGTTTCACTCGCTTCAAAATTATATCCAGTAAGAGTGATAATAAATAAAAGAAAAAAAATCTATGCTTTTTATTAAAAAGTTTATTATTCTCTGGAATTTATTACAAAAGATCGAGATCGAGAAGATACAAAAGACATCTATATTTCCGCCAAATTTCACACAAATCCTTCCATCTATAATGTGACAAAAGACAATATGTTAATGCTTGTGTCAGGTGGTGTTCGTGGTGGACACGTCCAACTTGTGTCAGATCTCCGCGGCCGGAGTCATGCTGTACACGCTGCTGGCGGAGCCCAAACTGAGAGGTGCCAAGGTAACACACACACACACAGTGCTGGGTCAAGCTCGCGCGGGGCCTGTAGCAAATTATATCCAGGGGGCCTTGATTCGCTATCATTTTGAGTAATAAGGTCACATAGATTGTTATAGGCCCTGTAGGCCGTGTAGAACTTGCTTCATGGGGCCTCTTTATGCAGGGATTTCTGAAATTTTTATTCTTCCTACGTGGTTAATACTGTCTGGAAAGGCACCATTTTGTTGGTACTGTGGAAGGATTATGTATTTTGAGAAACGTCTTAGAAATGAGTTTCAACTCGTGCCTAATTACCATGTAATCTCCGCTAGACTATAACCAGTTGTACAGTCCTAGACCCCAGACTAGGAACATGCATCCTTCACTATTTATTACAACTTCTGCTACTACTACTAATAGTCTACTGTAACGTACCCACCTCGTTGAATGTTAAACATAAAACTTCCATAAAGACAAAGGAAAGGGGGAAGCTCCTTTGGAAGTTGAATTTCTTAGAAACCTTTCTTAGCACTAACTTGCTTCATGAAAGGAACACATGTAGGTACATACTTATGGTAGTATTAATAATAAATATAATACCATCTTATACGCGGATCAAGGCAGGTGCCCTGCAAGTTTCTATCGGGGGCTAAATAGATTAAGAGATAGTCTTTGCTTCATTGCATGCAAAAATTAAACCAGCACGAGCAGGGCCACCTCTCACTCACATGATACCGCCGTGAAGCGAGTTAGTGTCGTTATGCAGTCGGTTTTCGTGCTCTTATGAATTTCCGGTGGAAGACAAACGGGGGTCTAAACAATTATAAAGATTTATATGAGCGTCGGTAGTAACGTAAAGGCTCTGACCATTGTCCTCTTTGTTTGTAAAAAACCTACAAATATTTTCAGTTCATTCTGGTGCTAAGTAAAATGGACGCGGCGTACAGACAAATGCGTAACGAAGCGCTGCTGATGCTGCAGTTCGCACGCCTCAGCACTGAGCTCAAGAACGCTCCCGTGCTTCTAGAGGCTTCTCCGCTGACGGGCGTGGGGCTTGAGGAGCTGCGGGGGCATCTGGCCGACAACAAGAGGCAGCCGATGTCCATTAAAATATAAAGAAGTGGATAAAAAAATAACAGAATTAATATTTTTAGCGATAGCTTGAAAACCTTTCACATATATGTATATCATCTACGATCTTTCATGTAAAAACTCACTATTTATTTTTGATAGATCGAAATATTTGTTTAATTTCATTTACATTACTGTGCAAGTAACTAAGAAAATCCCTCAAAACAATGAAATTCATTTATTGTAATAATTGTTCGTATGTAAAATATTAAAAGACTGTGATTTAGTGTAGTAAATTCTTTAAAAAGATTGTTCATATTGCTTAGTTAGTAAACTTATACATGCACTAAAAATCCCAATGGCAAGAAGATTTTATAGAATATTTTTTACTCATTTGTTTTTTTTTAATTTCTTTAAAATAACGTTTGTTTTGATATTTTTATTTTATTTTTAAAATCATTATTACCGTTGTCTAGTACCTACCACAAGACAGCACAAATCCGCACATAGTATATAATATAATACTAGACTGGTTTTATTAGTTGAAAAATTTTATTAATAATAAAAAAAGTACCTTTGTACATACAGGCAACTGAAAAAAAAAATCGGACAGGAATATAATAATAAAATTCTGGAACTAAAAGCATAAAGACTCAACAAACAAAACTGTAAGCAAGAAACACTTGCGTCTTTACACAGTTTAAAAGTATTAACTGTCACCACCCATCTGACATAAATCATAATACTTCATGTAAAAGTGTAAACAAAAATATAAATCTGAATTCTAAACTTTGAAGAAAAGACGTTTAATGAAAATGTGAGCAAAATTTTGTATTAAAAGTGATATAATAAAATTATAAAATATTGAACGTCAGCAAACAAGTTTATTTAGGTTACAAGAGTTTGCAACAAAACATGAACGTGTCGATACTCTGTCGTAGCTGCATGAAGGAAGTTGCTTCTTGGGAGAGAGAGAACTTCGACGCGAGAGCAGTACAAATGTTCTGCTATTGTACCAATATTATGGTAAAATATTTATATC
>LUGF01043601.1:5579-19063 GCA_001625245.1 Calycopis cecrops
TTTTAAATGTGGACAATCTTCGGTGTTGCCAAGATGTCTGGACAGAATCAAATCAATCATCCGAAAATCAAATAAATCTAATCAAAATCAGGACTACAAATAAAACTCCGCCCGGACGCTCCCCGGACCGGCCTCTAAACCGGGACAAATTTGGGGAAACCCGGACGGATGGCAACCCTAGGTCGCGATCTCCCTTTGGATAACAAACCTAGTTCCATCGCCCGACGAGCAGTCAGTAACCGATGAAGATGTAGTGGACTTCTATTCGGGTCCACAGCTTAAGTTCAGCTTCTAAAGAGCTCTAGTGAAGATTGAGACAGTTGTAAAACGTAAATGATAAAACGTTAATATAAAAAATTATTTTTTTATTTTATTACACGAACATAACAGTAAAAAAGTTATTGCCGTGATCGGATACATTTTTTGCAAACGGAACAGCCGTCTAATTGACCACAGAGGCTGTACGGCTTTCGTCATCATCATCACCCACTTCTAAATGGTGTTAATATTTTCGGTGTTAATATTTTTGTAATGTGTTCGTAGCATTGCAGCTATTAGTGGGGCGACACGACTGGGGAAGTATCGATACCAGCGGAAAGGAACACCAGTGCTGTCTTATTTCCAGCGGTGTGTGAGTTTCCGGTGGCCTGTGAAGAGAGTAGGAGGAAGAAGGCTAACTGATCTGTATAAACGCTATGCAGAGGTCGATAGCCATCAAAAGGCTCTACCTGATCCTTTTGTCCTGTGCTCTAATTGCCCTCCTATGCTATAAAAAAAACATTTTTATCGTCTATAGGTCTAACGTCTAAGAATAACTAGCGACGCACACAAATATCCGAATACCCATTTCAATTCAGGGTATAAGATGCAAAACCAAGTATTAGAAATAGGTAGGTACAGTTCTGTTTCTCTCTTAACGTTTGGTTATTGGTAGACCGGACATAAATATGCAGTTACAGATACTTACTTTGATGTCAAATTAGTTAGAGGTCCAAATCGGGCTGACGCGAATGGGGGTCTACTTATCGCTCGTTCACATGACACCAGCTATGGCCATGATATTGTTTCGTGTGTGTGAGTTGCTCATGGCCCAATAGGGTGATGGGCCGGAGGAGGCATCTAAATCGCCTACGGATTTCTTTAATTGTCATTGTCTTCAGTCTTATGGTCGCCGCACACTTATCAACTCGGAAAGGGATCGTAAACGCATCGCCTGGAACAGCGAAGACGAAACGACTACGTTACGTTTCCCATTAGTGTGCGTTGCAGTACGAAGTTTCATACAAAGAATACTGACCGGCTCGAGGTGATACGGTTACGATCCCTTTTCTAGTTATTAAGTGTGCGGCGACCGTTGCCCGTAGGATGTCACTGAAAATCAAATCCTTTGTAGCATCACTGTGCATGAATGTTCATGCATAGCTTGTGATGCAATGCGAGGTAACATGTAATGAAATTGCTTTTTTTTAGTATAAGGGGGCAAACGAGCAATCCGGAATCATTTTTATGAATACCGACGCCCATGTACATCCTCATAGAGACTATACAGATGCGTTGCCCTCCTTCCTCCTCCTCTGACTACTTACACACCGCACGAAACGCGACAGCGCAGCTATCACTTTACGCCGGTAAGCGACAGGTTTTCTGAACTAATTATTTTTGTGTTTGAAGTATTGTGCTATATTTATTTGTGGAATATTGAGTAAACCTATTTCTATTATATTTTTTTATTGGGGCCTTGGGGGGTTTTAATGGCGTCAGAATTCACCAAGTAACACTGAAGTCGATAAAATATGAGATTGCCTTGCACTTTGTTAGCTCCTATGCAAGTAGCATATATGGCGACTGTCATTGAAAAGAAATATGCATTTACTTACTTTTCCGTCACTATTACGAGCCTTTCTGTGAGTCTGTGCCAGCCGGTGGTCCATTTAAATTGTGTAGAAGGTAGTGCCATGCTGTATAGCCGAAGATGTACTGTAAGAGAAGGCTCCAGGATTCAGGATATGGAGACGCGCTCGTGCGGTTTACGTATAACCGTTGGCCCATGGGATTAACACGTTGTGAAGGATGGCACGCATAATTCTGCATAGATATATGTTAAATAATATTAATGCGAAGACTTATATGTACGTTAGTCTTTTTATACAGATACCACTGATCGATTTGGGTGAAATGTGGCGTAGACAGTTTGAAATAAAAGACATAATGATGGAATATTACTCGTTACAATGAAACAAATTTTAACGGATTTTATCGCGGTTATAAGCCCGATGTTTCTTTACCTGGCTTTTGGCTGTAAAACTTCAGTTACATCGAGCTTGTAAAATAATTAAATATCGATAAAATCCTTTAGTTGTTTTATTGTAAAAAAAACTCTTGAAAAAAAAAAGAAAAGATTTCACCCTGGCAACACCTCCAGGCAGACAAACAAATCAACTACGCGTTGATTAAGTTATCTGTCACCTCACAAATAGACACCGACTGATAATAATTATAATTGATGATATATTTAAAACAAATTAAAGGTCACACAAATCCACAGCTGAGACAGGCGATCATAATAATTAGTGTCCGTAAAATCGATCGAAAAATTAAGCAAGAGGTGACTCGCACACGCTGAAGATCCACAGTCAAAGGTTAACACCGTGAGCCGAGCGAACGAATAATATGATATATATATAAAGGTAGGGCTGGATGCTTGTTCAGTGTGCATCCTCAGCTGTCATTGAAAACATGAAGCTGGTAAACATTTTTAATTCATAAAATATTAATATACATCGAATCGGCTAAATATTCGTAATCAGTTATTAGTTTTAAAATTTAAACACAAATTTAAATTAAAAATTAATTAATTATCGCAATAATTAAGAATGGGATACATTTATTCAATCAAGGATCAGTGCGTGATGTGTGAAAATTTTAATTTTACGGCTTCTAATTAAATTGAAGCTTAACATTTATATATATATATTGAATCGTCAAAATATTCGTTTTCTTAGTTTTAAAACTTAATTTATATAATTAAGGAAATAAATATTCATATATTCAATCTATCATCAGTGTGGAATATGTGTGAAAATTTTCAAGTTTTACGGCTTCTAACTAAATGAAAGATTTTTGAAAATATTGTTTTATAAACACAGATAAAATAGAGGTCCGTGGGTGAAGCTGGTAAAAGCGTGTTCAATAATGGATGTGTGTTTATTTTCTAAAATGAATTTCAGTCGTAGAAAGTAGAATTCATTAATTTAAATGTTTGTTTAAGTACTTAAGTATAAAACTATTAATTTAACTATAAATTAAAATTATAATTATGGATAATTTTATACTATATTTTTTTCAGTAAAATCATTTTTTTTTAAGTTTTATTATTTATTATGTTTAGAATAACAATCTCGTATTATTTCTATTTCAGATATTAGTTATATCGTTAGTAGCCTGTGGCTATGCAGCCAAATTAGATAGAACTTATTTACCGCCTTCAAACGCAGCCACTGCTGGTGGAAGTCCTGGAGCTTTGACCGCGCCAGAAACCACTGGATTTGGTCAAGGATTACCCAATATTTCATCAGCACAATCTGATTTGGCTAAACCCTCTAATGGAGGAGACAACGGTGCTAATTTACCCCCAGGGAGTGGTAATGTTCAAGGTGCAGGACGCGGACAAGCTCCAGAAAACTTACCAGGAAGTAAAACTGGCATATTGGGAATCGATTCAAACACTAGACCATTAGGTAATAATAGCCAAGATAAAAATAGACAAGCAGTACAAGAATTCAATAATTTTATGCTAGAAGATAGAACAGAGCGATATCAGGCTGCAGGAGACAGGAGTGCTGAAATTCTAAAGTATGTCAGCGAACTCAATGGCGACGCATTTGACTTTAGCTATGAAACATCTAACGGTATATTAGCTGAGGAATCTGGTGTAGCCACCGACGGTGTCAAAGCTCATGGTGCTTTCTCTTACACCGGCGATGATGGCAACTTTTATGAAGTAAATTACACTGCCGATGAGAACGGTTTCCAACCACAGGGAGAACATTTACCAACACCACATCCAATTCCTCCAGAAATTCTGAAATCGATTGAAGAAAACGCAAAGGCTGCAGCCGCTGGAACACAAGAAGGTAAGAAATTATTGTTTGCTATTTTACCATAATTCTTTTAAGGAGCAAGCGGGTTCTAGAGTGGATACCACGTCTAGGTAAACGTTGCATAGGACACCCTGCTGTTAGATGGAGTGACAACATTCGTAAAGTGGTGGCACGATCTGGAGACGGTGAGCTAAAGACCGAGCTCTGTGGCGTGCACTTGGGGAGGCCTATGTCCAGCAGTGGACAAAAATAGGCTGATGATGATGAAGGTGATGATGATTTCACCGCAATTTTTTTATAAGTACCTAACTTATCCATCTTTTACTCCTAACAGTACCCACTGTTTCCAAATTTATAATCCCCTATTTAAAAACAATTGAGTATAAAAATTACATAAAGCAAGAAAGAGAGAGACAACCTTAAAGGAATGCCTATTAAATGATTAATTATTATATAAATTTCAATTAAACGTTTCAGTCATATTAATTTTCTGATAAAAATATTATGTAGCTCATAATTATTTAAAACGGTCATCATTATCTTTGTAATCATTAGTTATTATACTTGTATTTTATTGACAAAGCAACGTTAATAAAGTTGATAGAAGTATTTATTTGCGCTAGGCACAGAACATCTCCAGAACATTTAAGTTCTAATAACAAAGTTTCATAAAAAAATTACAATTAATCCGTAAAGACATTTTTTACACCAACAAAATACTAAAGAGTTATCTTACAGACAAGATACTTAAATATCTTAAACTAGCTTTTACCCGTGGCTTCGCTCGCGTGGTAGAAAGATAAATATTTGTACATAGATATTATTTTTCTGTATAAAAAGCAGCCGATGGTTCATGACACTCTTCAGTCTTTCAACTATCGCCATACTAAATATCACATCGATCCAGTGATTTGATGACATGACGATTGGATGTGAAAGACGGACAAACAAACAAACAAACACACTTTCGCGTTTAAAATGTTTGCATGGATGAAAAAAATTGCAAAGTTCTGTAACGATTTAAAGTCTGTTCAAAGTCTTTAACCTCTCAAAAAACTGATAATATGGATGGCGTAAAAGACTTTACGCGAAATTAAAATTTTTCATTAACACAGTAATATAAAAACATAATTAATATACGTGTAATCTTTGTCACACTTATCATCTTTCAGTCAAAGCAAATAATTTAGATTATTGTAAAAGGTAAGCTTATTTACCTAGCGTACGTTTTACAATAATCTAATTTAGATATTATATGGACCTAGTCTTACTATGTATATTTTTTCAGGAGCTTACAGACCAGAGGAAGACCAAGAAGGATATGGTAATGGCGCAGGAACTAATATCTTCCAGAGACCAACGACATCTCTACAAGGCCAAGGTTCTTCACCATTCGATCAAGGTCAAGTGCCTCAAAGTAACTCCAATCAGGGATCTTTTAATGGTAACACTTTTAATCAGAAATCCGATAAAGCACCTGCTCAATATTCAGGACTAAACACACAGCAGGGACCAGCAAATGAATTTACTAAAGGCAATGGCAAAGACTCTTTTCCTGAGCCTTCAAGTCAATTTAAGCAACCTCAACAATCTTTGCCAGGTTCTGATGTTTTTGAAACTGCACACAAACCGTTAAATCAAAATGCTCAAGGCCAAAACGGCAAGGAATACAATTATAACAGGCCTCTTACTCAAGGTATAAGCGGTCCAAAACAAGGACAATCTTCAGAACCACAAGGATCTGGAAGGAAAAATAATGGTTTCTCGGGACAACAAGCTAGCCAGCCTACAGGTCAATTTAATCAACCACCAAGGCCTGTGCAGGGTTTTAATACTCTGCTTGGAAACCAAAGAGGATCTTTCAATCAATACACCCCACGACAAAACCAAAACGGCAGTGGCTATAATTACAACAAACCCCAAACTCAAGAGTCTAATCAATTTTCTGGACAGAAAAATCAACAGGGACCGTCTCGAAATTCTTTCCCCACTTTGGGAGCTGGCAAAGGTCCATCCGATCAATCTTCTAGGCCGTCTTCAACTCAGTTTAACCAACAACAAGGACCAGTACAAAACTCTAAAACTCCATTTGGCGACGAACAAGGATCAAATCAATACCCCCAAAGACAAAATAACCAAGGTAATGGTTATAACTATAACCAGCCTCAAAACCAAAGTTCAAGATTTACTGGATCAGGAAGTCAACAAAACACAAATAATGATGTATTTAAACAGCCATCTGGTCAACCTACCCGTGACTTTAATCAACCTCAGCGTCCTACCCAAAGCTCTAGCAACATTATTGGAAAACAACAAGAACCATCAAAACAGTTTTCTCAGGAACCAAGAGGCCAACAACAGATAGTTAATGGATATAACTATGATCAGCCCCAAAACCAAGGTTCCAGATTTCCTGGTTCGGTAAGTCCACAAAACACAAATAACGATGTGTTTAGACAGCCATCTGGTCAACCTACCCGTGACTTCAATCAACCTCAGCGTCCTACCCAAAGCTCTAGCAACATTATTGGAAAACAACAAGAACCATCAAAACAGTTTTCTCAGGAACCAAGAGGCCAACAACAGAGAGTTAATGGATATAATTATGATCAGCCCCCAAACCAAGGTTCCGGATTTCCTGGATCGGTAAGTCCACAAAACACAAATAACGATGTTTTTAGACAGCCATCTGGTCAACCTACCCGTGACTTCAATCAACCTCAGCGTCCTACCCAAAGCTCTAGCAACATTATTGGAAAACAACAAGAACCATCAAAACAGTTTTCTCAGGAACCAAGAGGCCAACAACAGAGAGGTAATGGATATAACTATGATCAGCCCCAAAACCAATATTCCAGATTTCCTGGATCGGGAAGTCCACAAAACACAAATAACGATGTGTTTAGACAGCCATCTGGTCAACCTACTCGTGACTTCAATCAACCTCAGCGTCCTACCCAAAGCTCTAGCAACATTATTGGAAAACAACAAGAACCATCAAAACAGTTTCCTCAGGGACCAAGAGGCCAACAACAGAGAGGTAATGGATATAACTATGACCAGCCTAAAAAAGGTCCCCAAGAATCTAATAATAAGTTATCAGGATTTGGATCCCAAACAAATCGACCTACTCAATCAGGGCGAGGTAATATGGGAGACAATCATATAACTTCTCCAACAGGAGCACAGACAGGTCAATTTGTTAATCAATTCGGTCAACCTGCCCTTCAAGCAGCTCCTTCTTCTGGATCACATAACCAACAAATTAAATCTAATCAGTTCTCTCCTAAACAAAACGTTCAAGATCAGGGTGAAAAGGGCTATTATTACAACCGACCTCAAAACGGTGTAAGCTCTCCAACGGGTCAAGGTTCAGTTGGTCAAAATCGCCCACAATCTAATGTGCAAGAACAGTCTGGTTCACCTTTCCGTCCGGCTTCCAACAACCTTGGCGCCGGCTCTAGACCAGGACAACCGGGATATACTGTCGCAATGCAACCATCTTTTGATCAATCAAGACCAGGATCAACTATTGGTAATACCAATGCGCAACCTGGAAATCAAGATGGAAGCTCACAATATTCCCAAGAAACTAAGCCATCATATGGATTTCCTAGCGAAAACGTCTTTGCAGCTCAAGCTCGTCCCAACGAGCGCTATCAGCCAAGTTTATCTCCGGCTTCACAATTTAGTCCCCAAGAAACTTCAAGCCAAAATAGACCAACAGAATCATTTATATCTTCCAAGCCAACTCAAGGTGCTTCTAGTCAGACATTAGCTCAAGGATACCAGTACAATACTCCTGAACCTTCCACTTCCAGCCCAGACTCGTCGTCCAACCACCAGCCAACAAACCAGCCCGAAAGTCCTGGTTTCAGTAACAAGTTTCCAGCAGGTTCTGTATTTGGAGGACCTCGCGACCCACCAAGCTTCAGTCCCGAAGAAGGATACGTATACTAGGACCAAATGAATTTAGTAAATATCTCTAAATAGACAAATATATTTATAGATATAAAAATACAACAAATATTTAAAAGCTTACCAGTCATTATATAAAAACAAAAAAAAAATGTTTTTGTACATATTGTTTGTATAGGAAATGTAATATTTAAAATCACTGTGTGATTGTATGGAATAAAAGATGCAAAGAATTATTTCTTATTTCGCTCCTTCAAAATATTATAGAATCACAGACTGCTCGACCTCAATAATAAGTTAAACAATATCCTTTTAAAATAAAAGTAATATTAATTAAATCAATTATTTTACATAATATATCATTTTGTGATAGTATGCATAATATCTGTATGTATTTAAGACTGGAAAATAGTCCTAGATACAATATAGCTGATTAATTGATAGCTATCCAGTACTAGCTAGAAAAATGCTCATATTAAGAAATATTTACACGCGTGGCGCACCCCTCACCTTAGAGGAGGCGAGGGGATTAAATTAATATTACCAAATAGTAATGAAAATGCCTATAGAATCACATGATACAAATAATCAAAATCAACATTTGTCATGTTTATATTCATAATTAGTATACAGAGTCCGTGCCACGACTCAAGTACTGCGACAAAATGTGGAACTAATCTGATGCATATTTGTATACTGTAAACGGGACTTAATCGCGTTTTTATAAAATCGAAGTCTTACCTCGACTCTCGACGTTTCGGCCGCAATGCAACGGCCGTGGTCACGAGTAGAAACGTCGAGAGTCGAGGTAAATACTTCGATTTTATAAAAACGCGATTAAGTCCCGTTTACAGTATACAAATGTGAATACAAATCGTGAAAGCTTAAAATAATCTGATGCAGCCTGAAAATGATACACTAAATAATATGTGGTATCTAATCATTTAATGCCTCTCGCTTTTAACAACCTTGTATAAGTATTTCATTATATTTCTATGATTGAGTAATTCAAGAAATATATAATACTAGCTATACCATGCGCGCGTTGCTACGCCACCAACAGATACGTCAGCAGGGACAATCATAGCAATATATATATAAATTTATTGGATTAACAGTGGCGCCATCTGTCGAAAATTGGTTGTACCAACTTAGGAACCTTCGTAGGCGCATCCAGGACAACGTTACTAAAGATCATCACAACCTCAAATGCATTATGCATTACGATTCTAGAATGGATATACAGACAAACTTTCATTTATATATATATATATATATATATATATTCGTGTCTGTGAAACAATGGAAATACACATACAAAATTTCAACCCTGTCTTGACCGATTGTCTAGACATTCAGTAGTTGACATACCGGCAGCAGCGCCACCTATAGAATCCAATTGTATTTTTAAGCAACCAGGAAACCATAGAATACCCCTATAAAATTTCATGCCAATCGGTCGAGCCGTTTTGAAGTTAACATTCCGACAGCAGTGCCACCTACCGGATCCATTAGTTTTTTTTTACTCGTATCATCCAGGTAACCATCGAAATACTCATATAAAATTTCAACCCAATCTATTCAGCCATATAGAAATGTACCCGCTTTCCCATGGGAATGAAGCATTTTCCCGTGGTAAACAATAGCCTATGTTGATCTGTGATAATGTAGCATTCAAACATTGAGTTATTATTACTACGTACGTACATATAACTCAATGCATTCAAATAGTGAAAGAATTTTTGAAATCGGTCTAGTACTTTCAGAGTCTATTCGTTACATACAAACACACACACACACACACACACACACAAACAAATCTTTCCTCTTTATAATATTAGTATAGATTTACAGTAGTATAATATCTATAGCTGATATTTGAATAAATGATTTATTATCGTCTTAGGAATTTATGTGCAGGTATTTGTATTTTCTGTAAAAACAGTAGGTACCTAGGTACTTCGAGGAAAACAGTTATTCAATCACAATCTCTATTATAAAAAAAATATAATCGTATTTATTTTTGTCCATATTTTATAAGTAGCCCATTATGCGGAATTCTCGTCCATTTATGTTCATTAAACCTCGTCGATATTGTGTAAACATATCTTCAATTATAAAGCATAAAATATTTTACTTTCATTATGACGAAATAAATAAAGAAAATAGAATACCATGCTGTGTATCTTATAGATATTATAAATATCTAAAGACTCCAGAATAGTTAATACATGACATAACTATCTATTTTTTTATTGAGTAGATAAATATTAAATAATAATAATAATAAATATCTGTGGACTTTACACACCACGTTAGTCTAGCCTCGTGCTAAGTACCGTAAGGACTTGTGTTACGGGTACAAGACAACGGAAATATAATTAATATGTTTTATAAAGTTAAGAAATTTTATATATTTAAGATTTTTATTATAGAAATACATGTAATACATGACCCAGGCGGCATTCGAACCCGCGACCACTGCACTGGCGCAACATACTCCGCTTATCCGAGCCTTGTACCACTGCGCCAGCATGGTCGTCGAAATGATATGAATTGAATTACAATGAATATGATAATAACTTCTCTAATATTATGAAACAACGAAATTGTGTACACTTAACACATATCGACATGATTCACTTAGTATTTTTTTTTGCGTATACGTCATATTATGCGTTATGTCTAAAATGGTAAACTACAGAATAAATAGACGACACAATTGAGCAATAAAAACATGAATGATGTGTTTGTGCCCATATTCATCTTTTAGCAGCTGTTTAGTTTGTGTCGCAGCGCGCACAGCGTTAATCAGACTCCATATAAAACAAATTCGCTTTCCGCAGTCTGTTTGTCTGTATGTTTAGATCTTTAAAACTACACAACAGATTTTGATTGGTTTTAGATAGAGTGATTCAAGAGGAAGGTACGTAAAATAATTTCATTTTTGAGGTCCGCAATCCACGCGGGCGAAGATGCGGGCGGAAGCTAGTTCTAAATAAAAGTCCAACCAATCAAACACGCACAGTTAAAATAGGCGATACCACAAATAACACTGACAAATTAAAAGGTAATGAGTTTTTGATGTCACTCACAAACAAACAATCATATCATCATCAATCATCATCATCATATCAATTTAAAAAAGCGACGTCCGATCAATCACTTCGATTGCTCGGCCATCGATTTTTATAATTCAGGATAACTACGCTCAGGTAAATGGGTTAAGGTGCCTCGTATTTGCGACGATACATAATGTAGGATGAGGATAGGAAGAGGCAGTATCTCGATGCATGCATGTTCATTTATCTTGTATAAAAAAATGTCGAAGGAAACATCAAATACATGTAGTGAGTAATCAACTGCACCTCACGTTCATTCCATTTATTCCAGATAATTAAGTCAACAAGAACAAACAGTTTACTATAAGGCGTTTGAATTGTAATAAATCTATTAGTAAATTGATAGTAAAGTATTTCACGATTCAGACGGAAGTTTTACAGCAAACTTGGTCAATTATATTAATTAGAAGTACTTTTAACGGCATCAGGGCATCTATCAGCAGTCCAGTCAAGACCATGATTGCTGCAATGCTTCTAAACATCCGGATTCAATTTGGAATCAGCTGCCCCCCTCGGTATTTCCGGACCGATACGACTTAGAGATTTTCAAGAAAAGAGCTTATTCTTTGCTCTAAGGTGGCAACGCATCTGTTAGACCTCTGGTGTTACGGGTGTCTGTGGGTGTAGGTGATCACTTTACATCAGGTGACCCAACTGCTCGTTTGCTTCCTATACTATAAAAAAAACGTCCGAACTGTAGAATACCTAAGTACCTGATACCTATGGTAGTTCTTCTTTGCAAAAATGTGCAATATTCGATTATCGGCTTTTTGTTGTTTTTCTATTCAGCTAAGACTAGATAAACGGATACTTCGAAAATTCGAGTTATTTTTAATAAGAAGTCCGACGCGCGACTAATGCATATACAGCTCGCAATATCAATGTTGCGTTTGGAGAGGGTACTACTATTGACCGCAAGCGATTTACTTTAAACGATTTCGTGATGGAAACTTTGATTTGTAGAACGATGCACGTGAAAGACCGCACACGCGGGTGAATAACAATGAATAGGAAGAGATGCTGAAAGCAGATCAGAGCCAAACTACCCAGAAATTACCGGCATGGAAGAGAAGGGGTGACACAGCGGCAATTGGTGTATTTCGACTGCATCGATGCTGCATCACGATTTAGCGACTCTCAGTCGCGACCTCGGATTACGCGCTTTAGCGACTGCTACGATGCTCGATACGTTTTATACTCGCAGTCGACTTTGCGACTAAATCCCGCGTTTTTAAGTATGAGCTGTGGAGCATCTATATATATAAAACTCAAACGTGACATAGCCATCTATCAACGCACAGTCCAAACCACAAGACGGATCAAGCTGAAATTTGGCATCCAGGTAGATGTTACGACGTAGGCATCCGCTTAGAAAGGATTTTTAGAAATTCATCCCCTAAGGGGGTGAAATAGGGTGTTGAAGTTTATATGGATTTCTTAGAAATTAAACGTGGGTGAAACCGCGGGGCACAGCTAGTCTGGTACAAAAACGTCAAAATGGCCGATCGCCGCTGCTAAAAGTATCGTGTATTATGCTGACGCCCTTAAATGTTCGTTTGGTTCCAACAAAAAGGTAAAATGTAGCGATTTTGCGTCCTGACCTTGCGCGATCACAGATCACGATCTCACAAATATATAATTTGATTATTTATGGGGCTAGCATTGTTTATATTCTAATTAACTAAATGTACTCGATCGGTTTGCGAAGCTCTCGGCTTTTATTAGCATCCATTATCATCAATCACGGTGTCCTAACGCCATGGTAATGATAGTGTTTACGTGCAATGGACGGTAATGCGTTACTTTTGGGCGTTTGGGGTTTGGATTTTGCTTCTACCTTGTCGTTAGATTAAAAAATCTGGGAGCTACGTGTGAGGCCGGACCGTCTCGCATGATAAGGATTCCTTATTGGTATGTTTTCAGGTATTATTTCTAATAGATTAATAAAAAAAGGGGTAATCGTTTTTAGGCGTAAAGTACATTTATAACAGTTTACACTGCATTCAATGGGTTAATTAAAACCTATAAAGCCGTTCGACCCAAAGACGCCCTAGATATCCGCATAGAGTCTATACAGATGCGCTGCCCTCCTTTCGCCTCCCACCTGCATGGGCCACCGGATACTTATACACCGTAGGAAACGCGACAGCACGATTGACATTTTACGCCAGTCTCGTGTAAGCGATCGTGCCGGCCCAATTCGGCTGCATGCAAACATACAGTGTGGCACTACCTCTTACTGCTATACTACTTTGATGAAATTTACATCCGACCCCCTGGTATCATCACTTACAATACTCAGGAAAATCTGTGAAAAAATAGTCATATAGTAAAGAATTTTCGG
>LUGF01043601.1:75894-100424 GCA_001625245.1 Calycopis cecrops
TAAAAAAAAAAAAAAAAGCACAGCTGTCACTTTACGCCGGTCTCGTGTAAGCGAGAGGTACCTCCCCGGTCGCACCGGCCCAATTCGGCTGCAAAGCAGAATGGTACTACATCTTCCTATCTTCTTCGGGAATAGGATAATAAATGTAATTAAATTATATTTTATCAATAAAAATAATAAGAGGAGTAAGATAGTGGGTTTGATATTTCCGCACACGTTACACGTTACCATGGCAACAAATTATACAATTATGAGAGGAAGCCTGTCGGGTCAGCTGGTAATTAGAAAACGTAACGTTAGTAAGAGGTAGTGCCACACTGCATGCATATATTCATTGGTTACTACTTTTTTGATATTTACATCTAATGCATGGCGTTCTCTTTCGGCTTTATGGGAATAAAAATGCTTAATTGTTTGAACTATTAAGGAGTCCTTATCTTTTTTGAATGTGTTCAGGCTTAAGGTTCAATTAAACACAATAATTTATACTAATAACTAGCTGTGCCCCGCGGTTTCACCCGCGTTAATTTCTAAGAAATCCATATAAACTTCAAAACCCTATTTCACCCCCTTAGGGGTTGAATTTCTAAAAATCCTTTCTTAGCGGATGCTTACGTCGTAACATCTACCTGGATGCCAAATTTCAGCTTGATCTGTCCAGTGGTTTGGGCTGTGCGTTGATAGATGGCTATGTCACGTTTGAAGTTTATATATAGATAGATTAACTTTTCCCCGCCGCTTCGCTCGAGTTGAAGCCCTTCAATAAATACCAATGAACATAACATTCAAATAGAACTGCAATTGAAAATATCTGCCACAATCATTTTTTGACCCTTCTAAAAAATATTTTTTTATAAAAAGTATCCTATGTCATTTCTAATACCTCTAAGAATATGTGCACTAGGTTTCATGATGACCGGTTTAGTAGTTTTGTCGTGAAAGCGTAACAAACAAACATTCACATTTATAATATTAGTAGTATATTAAGTACTGTAGTAAATTAGGTTTTTATTATTATGTAGATAACTGTAGCATCGATACGGAAATTTAAATTTTGATGCGAAACTCTGAATTGCTTAATTGTAATGTATTCAATTAGGTAAGAAGATTATCACTGAAATTATGTTCTAAGAATGTATAATATGAATTTTCATTACTATACTAATACTAGCTGCGCCCGGCGGATTCACCCGGGAAAATTTCAATCCCGTGGAAAATCATCCCATGGCATCCCATAGGAAATTGTTTGCGGAATAAAAACTATCCCACGTGGTATTACTCTGTTATATATGTCTATGTTACTCTCTATGTGTGTGCAAAATTTCATGAAAATCAGTTCAACAGTTTTTGCGTGAAGGAGAAACAAACAAACAAAAAAAGAAACAAACATACAAAATTTCGCATTTTTAATATTAATTTAATTTAATTATACTATTTAGTAAGAGTTGCAGTGTGTAAGTAGCCGGTGGCCTATTGCGGTGGGAAGAGAAAATAGGGCAATGCATTACAATCTCTATGCGGATGTCTACGGGCCTATGTCCTTAAAATGGCTCCGACTGCTCGTTTGCCACGTAATACCAGGTTAGGTTTATTAATCTGTGGCAATACTATAATCTATATAATAAATTTGTAGAAGGGTCAATTCTGTAGGTACATTGAAAATATTGAAAAAATAAATAGCAGGGGGTGTTACTGGATCGATACCAAACCCAAATATGCGATTAAAAAAATTTTTGTCTGTCTGTCTGTCTGTCTGTCTGTCTGTATGTTCAGGCATCACGTGAAAACTACTGGTTCGATTTCGATAAAACTTGGTATAATTATACCTTATTATCCTGGGCATAAAATGGGATACTTTTTATCCTGGGAAAATACGTAGAAAAAAAAAATCATCCACGCGAAGACTGACATCCGCGTGGACGGAGTCGCGGGCGGAAGCTAGTACAAAATAAAAAAATAATAGGTATTCTCAAACACGATTAGCAATAGTTGAAACGAAATACAAGCCATAACTTCAATAATAATTTATTTACAACATTTAATATACAATTTTCTAAGCTAGCATCCCTTATTTGGTGTGTGGTGGTAGATACGACCTGGACGCGTCCCCTGTGTGTGTGTCTGCGTTGCCTAAGCTGGTGCCAGCCTGACCGTTGTAAACGTAGCCATTGGAAGCATAGGCATTACCTCCGTGGATGTTTTCGCTGTAGGAACCTGTAACAAGAAATTTTCTTTTAATACTAGCTGTACCTTGTGCCCGTTGCTACCTCATCTCGAAAATTGGTCGTACCAACTTAGGAACCTTCATGGACTCTTGCACGACAACTTTGCTAAAGATCATGATCAAATGCATGGTTTACGATTTTATACAGGATAATATTATACATTATACAAACCATTTTTACATCTTATATAGATGATTCAAATTTTTTATTTTTTATTCTGTATAGTTTAACATTTATTCCTGTTAATAAATAAATAAGCAATGTTATATTATTTATATTCAATTTCTACTTTTAATTAAATTTGATGTAAGCAGATATTCATTATTATGTTCTTTGCTTAAGCGAGAATATTTACCTAATAATAATAGTGTGATGGTTTAAGCAACCTGTGCGAAAAAAATTTTGTCAATAAAGTTTGATTGTGGTCTACAATCCAACTTTATTGACAAAATTTTTTTCACATGGAAGAAATTTCTTCAGTCTAGTTTTGGATCTGAATTAGAGATCAGCCACAGTGAAATGTAAAAAAACATTAATGTCTAAATGACAGCATGTCGCGTTTTGTGTGATATGTGAGTTTACAGTTGTCCAATAAGGGGAAGAGGATTGGGGAGCATTGTAATAACAATTATGAGGGTCTTCAAAAGGCTCCGACTGCTCGTTCATTACCTTAGACTATAAAAACATTTACAAATATTTTAGTAAGAGGTAATTCCACGATGTATGCAAGCATGTAGCCGAATCGGGCTGCCACGATCGCGGAAGTACCTCTCGCTTACACACCGGCGTAAAGTGACAGCTGTGCTATCGCGGTTCGTGCAGTGTGTAAGCCCGTGGCCTATGTAGTAGGGAGTAGAATGGAGGCATCTGTAGGTATAGCCTCTGCGTAGATGTCTGTGCGTGTCGGTAGTCATGTAAATGGATTCGACTGCTCGTTACTACAATGAAAAACATTGTTAATCACAAAACCGAGGTAAGAGGTAGTGCCACGCTGCATGCTTGCATGCAGCCGAATTGGGCCGGCACGACCGGGGAGGTACCTCTCACTTACACGAGACCGGCGTGAAGTGACAGCTGTGCTGTCGCGTTTCGTGCGGTGTAAGTAGCCGGTGGCCCATGGAGGTGGGAGGAGAAAGGGGGGCAGCGCATCTGTATAGTCTATGCCGATGTCTATGGGCGTCGGTAGTCATGAAAATGGCTGCAACTGCTCGTTTGCCCCCCTATACCATAAAAAAAATAAAAAAATAAAAAAAACCGAGCAATGAATGTAATGTTTTCATTATCTGGCCGCCAAATTAACAAACATCAAATGTTCACGACTGTACCTATTAACTAACATCAAATGTTCACGAGTGTACCTATTAATGTAGACATAACCGCAATTATGATAATGTTTATAGTTGACGTAACACTACTATTAGTTATGCTCTGATATTATCTTATTGCGGTAGAGGAGACGAGTCGGATAAAAAACTTTAGCTGAATCTGGATAAGCTAAGTTACTTTAAACTCCCCACCGAAGTGCTGCCACCTTGGTGGTCCGGTATAGCCTTGGAGGTCATAGAGGCACCACTTGTGGTGAGGGGGCTTGCGTGCCTCTGTGATCGCCAAAAACTATACCGAACAGCAACAGCTGGAGCTGGAAAGTCCTCCACCCATCCCTCTGAATCAGCAGATGGAGGCGTGGATTTGGATGACTGGCGTGGCGAGCTCCTTTGGAGTATTTAGGCCAGGGGTTAGGATGGGAAATCTGACCCCATTGTACGGTTCCGACGTCGTAGTAGGGATTGTTGAAAGGCAGCCGGTCAGTCCCCAAGGAGAAGTCTTCGCCGAGGCCAGCCTGTAACTGAAGGGATGCCTGTTGCATGCAGATGAGGGGCCGTCCAATAAAATCGGCTGAAGGCTTAGTCGGTAGTGCATCCCCGTTTGCGAGCCCGATACTGTACCCGGCCACCCCGGCTCTTGGGTAAAGTGCTTAAAGGCAGGACTGAGTTACCAAAAAAGGCATCCTAAAACTAAGAGACACGCGCATCAGGAAATAACTTATACGTGTACGAAAATCTTTGTAAGGATGTCCATTGGTGTGGTTTTAAGATTTTTTTTATAACCCAGCGGGGTAACGAGCAGCCTTCACTGGTGAGGGATCACTGGCGGCCAGATACAGATACATATACAGATACGTAGTGGCCTTTGAGAGATGCATAAGCTCTTTTCTAATTAATAATAATAAGTATAATATTTGATTATACTTAGAAGAAGCATATGCTTTAACTTTCTCTTCCACAAAAAGCTACGGGTAGCTCTTATGAAATTATTGAAGAGGAAAAGAGTTTTTGTTTGAATATTTATTACCGTCATCGTAAATGCCAGCTGCCTCGTCGCGAGCGTTCTGTTCCAAAGACTTCAGGATCTCTTCTGGGATGGGTGGTGGAGTTGGCAGATGGTCTCCCTGAGGCTGGAAGCCGTTTTCATCAGCAGTATACCTGTATTAAAATATACTATTAATTCAGGACTTCTTTCCTTTTTTGTCACAAAAAGGGAAATAAATATGCAAGGATCACATATGACACTAATTGGTTCCTCCTTATTTGAAAACTGAAATGAAGATGAAATAATAAACGATTAATAATGCAATTTGGGTTGAATTTATGCGGGACTAGGCGAAATCGTCTTTGTTTCGTAGACTTTTTGCTCAATTAAGGCCGCTCATAATATGTGACATGGTCACCATTTCAACGCCTAGTTGTGTGATGTGATTAGTGTGAATGTATTTTGTACTCGTACTAAACCATAATTAATCTAGGTCAATATTATGTTGGACTGAAATTAAGTTTTATAATATGATCTTACTTAATGCTGTACTGTTTTCCATCATCACCGGTATACGCGAATCCTCCCTGAGCGTTGACACCGTGGGTAGCTACACCTTGCTCTTCTGCGTAAATTCCGTTTTCAGTTTCGTACGCATACGCGTACTTCTCGCCATCATTCTCATTGTCTAAGCGAAGTATGGCAGCGTTTCTTTCGTAAGCAGCTTGAGGACGTTCAGCTATCTGACCCACATAACCTCCATTGTAGTTGTTAGGTTGTTGGTAAGCTCCAGCATTGTACTGTTGATCTTGGCTATATGATCCAGGCCCAGAAATAGGCGTTTCCAAAAAACTACCAGATCCACCTGAAGATTGCGCCGATGTTGGTGGCAGATAGTTCCTGTTTAGTTCAGCTCCATTTGAGAAAGCGACGAAAGCGAGGACCAAAATCTGAAAATTAAGGTATTTATTTTTAGTAATGTTGTCAATTGAAGATATATTTCATAACTATTTAACAGGATCTTCATATTTATTAATCAAATAATGGCAGAGCTATTAGAACTCGTTTGCAAACTATCTGAAAAGAAAGATATTTATTTTCAATAATGTTGTTGTTCCAATGTTACAATTGAAGATAATTTTCTTAACGATTTATCAGAATCTTCTGACAAAGACTGAGTTATAAGACCTACTTTGCAAACCCACGCTTTCATCTAGAGCAAAAAACTAGAATCCAGTTATCTTTAAATCTAACATGTTTCTAAATCAAACAAGATTGCCATTATTTAACAAAAAACAAAATTACAAAAAAGTTTTGCTAATATAATTGTAATAGTACAAGTCATTATGTAAATTATATTTGTTACTATTAAAGTAGGTAATTAAGTTTTAATTGAATTTATTACAAGACTCGTAAGAAATAGTCTGCGTTTTTAATGTATTTACCGATCTCATGTTGTACTACAAAGATGATCTTTAATTGAATGATAAAAAATGAGATGCACCCACATTATTTATACTCTTCGTTCGCTCTACATGCCTCGGAGATGTATCTCAGTCTCGTGTTGCGTCACTCTGGTCATACGGACATAAAGGTGAACGCTAATTGTAGCTAGTTTTATTACTTTCAATTATAAATATAATGTGGCTTTACATTTCCTAGATGCTTAGTGTTTATTCCAATTATTCTATTGCTTGTAGGCTTTTATTTAATTGACCTATTTTTTATGTCGCTTGCTATTGATAATAATATAATATTTATTACATCGTTTATTATTGATTGCTATAATATTAACCTCTGTAGCGTCCGTTCCCGCCAATTTGACTAATTCCTAGGAGGTCTAGACGTCACTGAAAATCCTATACAGGGCTAGTTTTTGGTCACCGGCCATATTTAAAAATAAGGAAATAAACATCATTTCAAGGGTGCGTTTTAATTTTATCGTCTTATTTGTAATATTTTGTTACATAAACATCGATTTGAAACGGTTCGTAACCTACACGCATTAGCACCCGAAGAGTGTGTTCACTTCAACAGCTGATTGAGTTTCATATCCAATGCGTGCGGCCGCCGCGCGTCGCACCGCGACTATGATCAATTATGTTACCCACACGGTATTTATTTTCGTACGGGACAAAAATACTATTTTTCTTATTTGTGTTTTTTTTTTATGGTATAGGAGGGCAAACGAGCAGTTGTAGCCATTTTCATGACTACCGACGCCCATAGACATCTGCATAGACTACAGATGCGCTACCCCCCTTTCTCCTCCCACCTCCGTGGACCACTGGCTACTTACACACCGCACGAAACGTGACAGCACAGCTCACAGCTGGCACTTCACGCCGGTCTCGTGAAAGCGAGAGGCACCTCCCCGGTCGTGCCGGCCCAATTCGGCTGCATGCAAGCATGCAGCGTGGCACTACCTTTTACTAAATTCTATTTCATAAATCTTATTTGTTCTATTACCTACATAAATCGAATGTATTATCGATTCTGAACCAAATCTCAAAATTTGGCCGGTGACCAAAAACTAACCCTGTATACTTGTCAAAATGATAATACATATTATGACAAATGTTGAGTGGTTACTTTTATTGATTACACCAAATTAGTGTTGGTTTTGTAAAATGTGAAATTGTCCATTTTATTGTAATCAATAAAAATCTTTCTTTTCTTATTGATTTTTCTAGACGATTATTTACTGTTGCTACTTTTCAATTTTATGCTTAGAATTATTATATAATCAATGACAATAGATGTGTAATAAACAGAACATAATAAATATTTATAGGATTAGTAATATAATTAAATAATTAATTAATTAAATAATTAATTACTTAAATCATAATATATAATTGTGTATGTTGTGTTAATTAAAAACCAAATTGTTACCAATCAGTACCTAATTAATATTACATGCCGTAATCACGTCTTGTGTAAATGTATAAGCACATGTTTAAACCTTAGTGGTTTTTTGATGCTATTATGTATTTATAAAATTTTATATTGTATTATTTGTGTTGATAATAAATAAAAAAAATGAATATATGTATATAAGTCAAAAGACCGGGATGGTTGGCGAAGTTTGGGGGAGGCCTTTGCCCAGCAGTGGGACAACATAGGCTGAACAAAAAAAAATGTATAAGTTGCTATTTATTATTATTTTTGTGATGTAAATCTTTTATCCCGCCATTTTCACTCAAACTATAGGGGAAATACCCGCATGCATATATATATTTACTTATTTAGTAGAGTGAAACGAGCAGTGTGAGCCTCTCAATGATTACCCACGCCCATAGATATCCGCACAGTTGTTGTGCAGATACATCGCCCTCCTTACCTCCTCCGCTTCAATGGGCTACTCATATACGGCACAAAACGCGATAACAGGGCTGTTACTTTTCTACGACTGTCACATGAGCGACAGGTTCCTCCCTGATTTTGCCCAATTCCGATGCAACGCGACATGTCAGTACTACTTATCTATACTAATAATATAAAGACGAAGAGTTTGTTTGTTTGAACACGCTAATCTCTGGAACTACTGGTCCGATTTGAAAAATTCTTTCAGTATTAGATAGTCCATTTGGCGAGGAAGGCTACTTTTTACGGAAAAAGTACTTTTGCGGAAAAAAATACGAATTCGCGTAAACGAAGTTATGGGCTAGTCATTGATATTATCATTTACGTCTGTACAAACTTTTTTCGCTACTAGAGAAGGTTAAGGACTACTAAGGAATGGCGTTATTTTCATAGTGATAAAAGGCTTAGGAAGAATTAGTGCCACGCTGCATGCATGCATGTAGCTCAATTGGGCACGACGAGAGGTACCTCCCCGACCTCTCGCTTACACGAGATCGGCGTAAAGTGACTGCTATGCTTTCGCGTTCCGGCGTGTAATTAGCCGGTGGCCCAAGGAGGTGGGAAGAGGAAGGAGGGCAACGCATCCGTTTATCTCTATCCGGATGTCTACGGGCGTCGGTAGTAAGGAAACAAGAAAATGGCTCCGACTTCTTGTATGCCCCCCTATACAAAAAAAAAGGTATCAGGAAGTTATAAAAAAAACTGCATTTACTTATATATCAATGACTAAAAATGCAGTAACTCCTACGGGGTTTCAAGTGTCCAAATATGAAGCGCTGAACATCATCATCATCAGCTCCAGGCCATCTACTGCTGGACACAGGTCTGCCTGCATCCAGCAGCTCCCTGTCACCTGGAAGTCGTCTGTCCACCGGGGAGGCCGGCCAAGACTCCGTCGTGACCGCGCTGGCAAAAACTTTCTACTGGTTTAATTACTTACGAGAATAGGTATCCAACTATCGTTCAAATACCTACGGCTTTACTTAATACAATAACTGTAATAAAACTATTTTAACTGATATTATGGCGGTTTATTTAAGTACTAGCTGCGCCCCGCGGTTTCATCCGCTTAAATTTTGTTCCCGTGGAAAATAGAAAATCATCCCATGGCAACCCGTAGGAACATTTTTTCGAGATAAAAACCATTCTGTGTTAATCCAAGTTACTCTCTATGTGTGTGCCAAATTTCATGAAAATCGGTTTAGCAGTTTTTGTGTGAAGGAGTAACAAACAAACCAACATACAAACTTTCGCATTTATAATATTAGTAAGATTTTACAATTCTGACGTTTCAAAAGTCAAGTCTTCGATATTTTTAGCCGGAAAAAATAACGAGAGTAAGTTTTGGTGAATTATATTTTTTTTATAAAATTAAAGGACCCTTCTAGTTTCAGGGTTAAAATGAGAAGATACATACGTCCAATTATGTATTTACGTTATGAAAGGAGAAGATTATATACATTTATATACATATCTATACTAATAATATAAAGTTGAAGAGTTTTTTTTTGTTTGTTAGTTTGAACTCGCTAATCTCTGAAACAACTGGACCCATTTGAATAGTTCTTTCAGTATTAGTTAGTCCATTTAGCGAGGAAGGCTATAGACTTTTTAACCGACTGCGGTAAAAAAACGGATTCACGTAAACGAAGTTGCGGGCGTCCGCTAAAACATTATATACAAAGTATATTAAATTGTAAAGAGTCAGTGATACGTTGCAGTCCTATCGGGCCGGATTCATATTGAAATTCCTCTCACATAATATTATGGTCCTAAAGTACCGACTGTACTTCTAATTAACACGGCTAAAATGCTTAGAGAGTAACGTATTTTCTCATACATTAATACTTGTATATTAATATTTAAATCCTACTAATATTATAAATGCGAAAGTTTGTATGTTTGTTTGTTTGTTACTTCTTCACGCAAAAACTACTGAACCGATTTTCATGAAATTTGAAACACATTGAGTGGATTGGATTAACACAGGATAGTTTTTATCACGAAAATATGATGCCATGGGATGATTTTCTACTTTTCGCGGGATCGAAATTTACGCAGGTGAAACCGCGGGGTGCAACTAGTAATACTAGTAATACAACTAGGAAATATTTTTTGTTTGTTTGTATCAAATAGGCTTCAAAACTACTGAGTCGATTTCAACAATTCCTTCACTAAAGAAAGCTACATTACCAGGAAATAACATGGGCTATATTTTATCACGATTAAATATTATTATTAATACCTTAAACAACCTTTAAATTTAAGTAAAACTTCTATACTCACTTGACTTGGGGAGTAAGCTGATTAGAGTCGAGCGTTACAAAAAATCACACATCGGTCGAGGCCAGTGGAAGTTTATATTCAAATTCAAAATACAAATTCGATTTAGGTGAAACTTTTTTGTATTTAAAAAATAAATATCATATGACATGCTATGATTGTAACTATGGTAATGAATTTGTGTAGGTATTCAATCAATAATTAAGTTTTACTTCAGTTGTGTGGTAAAAGCACACAGTTTATTTTTTATTTTTGAGGCCCAATGGAGGGGCCGGTTAGTGTGACTAAGGGTGTGTATAGCTACAGAACTCCAACTGATTGTCTTGCAAGTCGCCAAAGCTTTTTATTTCTTTACATTTAATTGTAGCATCCAATGCCATATCAATAGTCACATGACTTTCGATAGCGTGACGAATTAAAATAATATCCGACAAACAGTCCGAACTTTGACATGCAATTAGTCTGTATGTCTGTCACGTTGTCACGGAGGTGAAATCAAAGATGGTATATATAACATTTTTTTCGACGGATCGTTGTCACATCTCATCTGGCCGAGGCATCAAGATGAAGACGATATTGGTTTGTTTTTTTAATTAATATCAATTTTATGAATATTTTTTTTCTTTTTCATGGCATAGGGGTAAAACGAGCAGTCGAAGCCATTTTCATGACTATCGACGCCCACAGACATCCGCATAGAGGCTATACATATGCGCTGCCCTCCTTTCTCCTCCCACTTCCATGGGACACCGGCTACTTACACACCGTACGAAACGCGACACAGCTGTCACTTTGCGCCGGTCTCGTGTAAGCGAGAGGTCTCCCCGGTCGTGCCGACCCAATTCGGCTGCATGCAAGCATGCAGTGTGGCACTACCTCTTAGTAAAATTTCTGCAATTTTTTTAAAGTATAAGGGGCAAAGGAGCAGTGGGAGCCTCTTTTATGACCAACACCCATAGATATCCCATATAGAGGTTATATAGTAGCGTTGCCCTCGTTATAACTCCCTCCACCATAGGCTACCGGCTTACCATTACGTTACAGCACAGCCGTCACAATACGCCGGTATCGTGTAGAAAATGTCATTCGTCAAGAAAAGCTCTCAAAATGAAATTTAATTGAACTGTCTAATACAGAAATTTAAGTTATGGGAAAATTTACGGTGAAATTTTATGTGCATGCCAATTCAGACGCAATAAATCAAATTAAAAATTTCTCTGTAAGTCTTTCTTTAACTCATACATACATTTTATGTATATATACGAAAATATTTGTTTTACTTGCTTTTAGTAGATACATTTTTTTTGTGACGCATGTAAAATGCATTTATGCACCTTCCAACCAGCCCTGGGTGAGACGGAAGGGTTTGTTGATTTAGTAGTTACCTACATTGGCAACGCCTTTCTTTACTAATCGGTATGGATGCTATTAGGCCGTCATGAACAAGAAGATATCTTTCTGTTACATAATGCCTCCTAAAATAATAAATTTGCAGTAGCGTTTTGCTCGGTTTGGTATTCCCCGTACTCCATTGGAGGGAAGAGGGGAAGGAGAATGACACATCTGAAAAAAAATCGCTAATGTTTATGAGCAAACTCTGCTGTTCGTTTCTCTCTTATACTATGAAAAATATATTATGAGGAGCGTGCTTCAAAGATCTATCTGTATTTTTCCATTTTTTTTGGGCAATTTATTCTTGAGTATTGTTACATACACATGCCAAGTGGAAGTAAAACAAGTCTGACAGATCAGAGTTGACAGCTGATGCCTAAGTTGCATTTTTACTGGTAATCGGCAGCTCTCTACCTACGGTGATATAATATGCTTGTAGCTGTCGCTAAGTCATGGTCGTAATGTCAAACATCCCTCTCTCTCTTGTCATCTGTACTTCACCATAGACATAATCTATGGTATGAATATCCAGTGTACGGTTTATGACTGAACATAGGCAACCAATACACTAAACAAATATAATAGCAACATTCATTGTTTTAGATATTGTTCGTGATATCCTTAGCGAAATCTGATAAGCTAGATAAGCTTTATCTACCTCCTATTGGAGCAAATTTTTCTGGTGGTAGTTTTGACGGCACCGTACCCTTTCAAGTTCCTGAAGAAAGGCTTACCATTGGCAAAAATGGGCCAGAAAATAGATTCATCTCTGACTTTGATCCAAAAGAAAACTATGTTGGGAGAGACTCGTCTGTTTATGGGCCAACTGGTCCACCCATTACAAATGCAAAATCGGTTTCAATCGTTCCTTCCTCCGATAAACGAAATGATCAAGCACCTCAAGGTCAAAATCAGCCTGTAAACAGCGATGCTTACAACCCAGCTCAGAACTCTGACTATTATAACAGAGATAATACTGATCCATCAATAGCCAGTGATCGAAATCAGTTTGAAGGTTCTACAGATAGTACTCTACCGTCGCAACCAAATTCTGCTCAAGTCAACTACGGTGGAAGAAATCCCATAAACACTGATAGTAAAGTATTTCCTGGAAAGATTAACTATGTAAGATATCCACAAAGAGTTCCCAGACCTCAAGATGAAGCTGATAGGAATGCTGTGATATTGAATTATGATAATGTCATAACTCCTGAAGGGTTTGCATACTCTTACGACACGTCCAATGGTATTCATGCCGATGAAAAGGGAACAGCTGTAGATGGTGTAAAAGCAGATGGATCCTATTCCTATATCGGTGATGATGGAAAACTATACAATGTAACGTATTCCGCTGATGAGAATGGATTCCAACCTCGAGGTGATCATTTGCCAACATCTCCGCCAATACCAGATGCTATATTAAAAGTAATTGAACAAGCGGCTAGAGATAAAATGAATGGCATTTTTGATGATGGTAAGTACTACTGTTTTTAATCAGAAAACCGATGATAATATTTATTTATTCATGACATTTGATGTTATGAAAGATATAAGAAAGTAAAATCGAATTTTTCTTATTTATTTTATAGTGTAACTAGGCAAAGCTTTTGGAGTTCCGCGCTAACTACCGACGCCCACAAACATTTACATAATTATCATACAGTCGTATTGCCCGCCTTCCTTCTTACACCGTCGAAATGGTAACATCATAGCTATCACATTGAAGCTGAGACAGTGTTTATCCTGTAGGCTGAAGGCATCTACCTACCTCGCCAGTTGTGCCGTTTCAGATCTGATTTACATCTAATGTTTCAAAATTTCTGACATTTTACCAATTTTATACAAATAATTACCATAATACAAACTAGAAAAAGACAAAAAAAAATATTTTTTATTTGCCATATTTTTTTAAACAAAAAATAAAATAATAAAAGCCTTATGAGGGAAAGATTTAATACCTTTTATTATTTAAGGTTCATACGATGACAACAAATATGGATATCAAAAATATCAAACTCCTCGAGAAAGATTTATATCAAGAAATAAACCTACGCCAACAAGAAAATACAACATACAAAATGAAAAGACTAATAATTATGCAGAAGATGGAAATTTAGGACCAAGAGATAAAAATGACTATCCCAAATCGACAACAAATTCACCTTCTTACACATCTGATGTATACACGATAGATGATGATACTAGGACCCCTTCACATGATGGTCAAAATGGAGTGCCTTATAAATCACATACAGTCAATTTAATTCAAGAACCCAATAAAGACTTTAGACAAGATACAGCCAGCCGAAAGTCTTATCAAAGCCAGGAACCAAGCGACGAAGTAGATTTATCAAAAGATCAAAGTCCACAAAATGAAGGTTACAAATACCCATCGCCTAGTGATAAATTTGATTCAAGTAATTTTAACAATAATAAAGGACTGGTAAACTATGACTACAATGCAATTAAACAAAAACCAGATAGCAATAAACAGTCACATTCAACTGAAAATACAGTTTATGACAAAAGCGTTCCTAATAAGTCACCGTTTATTGACGACGAACGATTGAACCTACAAAATAATAATGTAAACAGACTAAATGAACCTGAACGAGGATCCTCTTATGGAAATAAAGACTATCAATATGGACAACGAATTCCTAGTAGGACGCCAACAAGATATCCATATGATAACTATTCCACTTTAACCACATCAAGGCCTTTTTCGATACCCCAACGTATAAAAACACCAAACGCGTATAGTGAATCTGATATCCCATTAGGTACAAACTACAGTCAAATACAAGAACCAATTTCTAGTAGCAATTATCCTTCAAATGATCAAATAATAGAAAACTTCAATTCCAACACTGGTCGACCAAATATCTTTTACCATCCCTCATCTACAGAAAGAATAAATCCTATTGATGTATTTACTGGACTACCAACTAAGTTCTACGGTCCATCATCTACAGAGAGAATAATTCCTACTGATGCATACACTGGACGACCAACTAACTTCTATGGTTCCTCATATACAGGAAGAATAAATCCTATTGATGCATACACTGGCCGACCAACTAACTTCTATGGTCCCTTAACTACAGAGAGAATAAATCCTATTGATGCAAACACTGGCCGACCGACTAACTTCTATGGTCCCTCAACTACAGAGAGAATAATTCCTTTTGATGCATACACTGGACGACCAAGTAACTTCTATGGTCCCTCAACCACAGATAGAATTATTCCTATTGATGCATACACTGGACGACCAAGTAACTTCTATGGTCCCTCAACTACAGAGAGAATTATTCCTACTGATGCATACACTGGACGACCAACTAACTTCTACGTTTCCTCATCAACAGGAAAAATAAATCCTATTGATGCAAACACTGGCCAACCGACTAACTTCTATGGTCCCTCAACTACAGAGAGAATAACTCCTATTGATGCATACACTGGACGACCAACTAACTTCTATGGTCCCTCAACTACAGAGAGAATAATTCCTATCGATGCATACACTCGACGACCGAATAACTATTACGGACCTTCATCTACTGAAAGAATAAACGATATTGTCACATACGGACGTCAACCAAGTGACTTCTACGGACCGTCTTCTACTGATCGACCAAACTACTCTTTAAATCCACCATCAACTGCATCTACTAAACAAACTGCACCAAATGACGTCTACAGTCCGACATCTATTGACAGAATAAAGCAAGTTGGTGACATTAACAGTCCACAGAGCTTTGAAACTGGTAGAGATGGTGGTAAACCAAGCAATATTTATGATCCTACGGTTACTGAAGGAGACGATTTAAGTACATATTCTGATGGACCCTCAACTTATAATGGAAGAGATAGGATTATTAAGTACCCTGACCAACCTAACGGTTATTATGGACCTTCATCTACTGAAAGAATAAAACAATTTGATACGTATACTGGTCGACCAAACAACTATTATAGTCCTTCGTCTGTTGAAATGGTAAAGCAAATCGGTAATAATGATGCTCCACAAACCGAAAAAGATATATCAACAGGTGGCAAAATTGAAGGGGAAGACTTTAGTGGCCCCAAACGTCCCCAAAGCTACGACCCTAAAACTGGATATCACTATTGACCCTGCTTGTCTGTTTATTTTTTTATGAATTTGCTACTAAATTATATCAGAGCACAATATAATGTTTGTTTTATTTTAAACTTCAACTAGTTTAACCTACAGCCGTTGTCTTGTCATTATTGGAAGATATGTTGTCATGGTAACGTGTACTGTTATGTGGGTTAAATATTATATTATTATAGCCATTATATTACCGAGGACTAATCTTTATATAACAAAAAAGTTTCATCAAAATCCGTCCAGTAGTTTTTGCGTGAAAGCCGCCCAAGGAACAGACAAAATGACGTCTTCTACAGTTTTATTATATGTATAGACTAGCTGTCTGTATCTACTTTACTCGTGAATACCCAGGACCGCAACGCTATTGAAAATTGATTTCTAGGGTTCCGTACCCAAAGGGTAAAGATGGGATCCTATTACTATGGCTCCGATCTCCGACTGTCCGTCCGTCCGTCCGTCCGTCTGTCACCAGGCTGTATCTCATGAACTATGATAGTTAGACAGTTGAAATTTTCACAGATGGTGTATTTCTGTTGCCGCTATAACAACTAATACGAAAAAAAAAAATATGAATATTTAAGGCTATATAATATATAAGCTCCCGTTTTCGTAGATAATGGTACGGAACCCTTCGTGCGCGAGTCCGACTCGCACTTGGCCGGTTTTTTTCTTTACACTACCCACTATAATATAGAACTGTATTCAGTAGTATTTTATAGCGGACAAACGAACAATCGATTAGAAGGATAAACGTGGAATTGGTGGGCATTTGAAGATTATATACCGTCCATAAAAATCCGCATAATTACGCACATGCGTTGCCATCTTTCCCGGCTACTCGAACACACGAAACGCGAAAGCATAGCCAGCACTTTGAAGTCGCTATTATGTCAATGACAGGTCCCTCCGAAGTCCTAGGCCATACGAGCTGTAATGCAACATGGTTCCACCTCTTCCAAAAACTGCCACTTACTTTTCCTCTTGTTGCACGTGTCTGTGGGCGTTGGTGATCACTTTCAATCACCTCACCGATGATCGTTTGCCCCTATGCTGTAATAAATAGTGAGCTTCATACACCTGTCCAGAATGTTTGGACTGGACCCAGTGAAAGTGGCACAAAATAATAACTAGAACAACTTTTAAACACACAAGGCGAAATGGGCTCCCAATTTGTCAATCCGTGCTCACGTATATTCAAAACGTAACCTTTGAAAACTATTGATAATCATATTTTTTTAGCTGTGGTTAATGTTAACAAAATGCGGTATACTGCTTTGGTCGTCGAAACACGATTAAAGAATTTTGCCTCGATAGAAAAAAATCGTAAACTTTAATGAAAAAACACTATTTCTGACGTTTCCATCAATTTTTAAATCCGTACTATTCAATAACTATCAAAGTAATTTTCACAACTAAGTTAAGTATCTATTCCCAATAAGTAATCTAAGAAATTTATGGAATCACTTTTTTATATAAGCGTATGGTTATTTTTATAAAATAATATTAATCTAAAAATTGTCTCTATTTTCGAGCGCCGACCACGTAATATTAACTAGGCGGATCGCAATAATTGGGACCCATAGCGCCTTAATGTAGATATAATATGAAAGGGTCCAAGGGAAATTCAAGGTCAAGTAGGCCCGCTTTGACTGTCTTTTAGGCTTTTTTTTACGCCCATAAACATCAATACAAACAGGGCTTTGCAGATGCGTTGCTTTCACCTCCTTCTCCCTGAATGGGCCACCGGAAACACACACCGATCGTAACGCGACAGTATAACTGTCACTTTAGTCTCATGTAAGATAGAGCTCGTGCTGCGAGCAAGAGTGAATATATTTACGCATTTCATTTACGCACAAAAACTCTGTATTGCAGCAATTATAACTTTCATACTTAGTTGTTAGTTTTCAACGCTTTATAAACGAGATATCAACTCAATAAGGGCTCCATCTAACATTTGAAACCTTCAATACGTACATATAAAGGGCTTCTCTATGGATGTTATCCTTTGTGTATCGAATCCGAAAATATTACGACAGATGGCGCTGTTATGGATTGGATTAGTTTGTAGATATTTATGATGTACCTATATCGAGTGTGTCTAGTAAGAATTAGTGCTATGTGACATTGCAGCGGAATTTGTGTGAGTTTCCGGTGGCCCATGAAGCCGATGTGAGGAGGGTAACGCATCTGTATATAATGCCTTTGAGGATGTCTATGGACGTCGATTGTTATAAACAATCCTACAAAATATAAAGCAAACGAGCAGTTGTATCCATTTGTACCAAGTGATGATCGCGCCCATAAATATCTGCACATTCAGACTCTATTCTCCTACAAATACTCGAAAAACCCAGGCTTTTGCCACTTAATTTAAAAGTAGGTAATTAGTATTTGTGACCTATTACGCATAGTTACTGTAATAGTATTTGCCATTTTAGTCATACATTTGCCATATGAAGTAACAGTGTTAGTCATAGTAGTAAAGTGTAAAATACTACTCCATTTTACACACAAGCGGAACTTTGACCGCCTGTAGTAGAAAGCAAGAATAGACGCAGAATGCGAGGTCCAGGGTTCAAGTACATTTTTTTTTGTAGTACAGAGGGGCAAACGTGCAGCAAGGTTATGGGTCAGTCAGGTGATCCGCTTCGCGCGGCCTTGGCTGGTCATCAATCACTCTAATAACTTCCGCGTTTTTGGACCCTAATGGACAAGCTATTAGCGTCGAAAAAATCAGTCAAAAAACACTAAGATCCATTAATTCGACCCGCCATATTGTTTTAATGATATGATCTACAAAAAAGTGTGAAAAATGTGAACCGTCGCAAATCTGGGTGGGATATAAATAATTACATAATTTGCAGGGAAATAAAAAATCAAGATTGAATAGTGGGACATGAAATAATTGGACATGACCTGTGTAAGTAGCCGGTGGCCCGTGCAGGGGGAGGAGCGAAAAGCATTCGTATAATATCTGATCGGATTTCTATGGACGTCGCGCGTTAGTCTTAAAGAATGCTCCGAATGCTCGTTTGCCCCCCAATACTTATTTCGATCCCATGGAAAATAGAAAATATTCCCATGGCATCCCATAGGAACATTTTTTCGGGATAGAAACTATGCTGTGTTAATCCAAGTCACTCTCTATGTGTGTGGCAAATTTCATGAAAATCAGTCCTGCAGTTTTTGCGTGAAGGTAACAAACAAACAAACAACAAACAATATTATTAGTAGATTTGTTCCCATGGAATTAATCGTCACACCTTTCATTCCACTAAATAATACTTACTAATTTCTCCATATTGCCAACCGGTATACACTTGTAGACACAATGCACAAATACTCACCCACACTCGTGGTAATCCCATGTTTATATAGAGCCTTACTTAATGTACCCAAATGAGGATCCGCAATTTTTAGTAGGTATTTGATTGATTGTGCTATCACTTTCAATTTCTGACCCTTTGTTCGACTCGTAATTAACGAAGATTATTTAGGGTTCTGTACTTAAAAGGGTGGAATTTATGACTAAGACGCCGGTATGCGTGTCTGACTTTCGCATTTATAATATTAGTAGGATTATAATATTAATAGGCTTTATTACAACTTCAGAAAGTCCATCTTCACTCGGCTCTGTCGCAATGAACCTAGAACATTCACTACACCTGACCCCCGGCTGCGCCTGTAATTTGCCTGTCGAACGTCGATCTGATTTGAGTTACGTAAACGCTGTTAGTAATGATAAAAAACCATCCTCTCACTAAGTAAGTCCTTGGGCGGACAAAGATGGGACCTTTTCATGGGTTGTCCATGCCCTAGTGGTAAGAGGTAGTGCCACGCTGCATTTATGCATGTACGGCACAAGCGGGCAGGTACCTCTTGAAGTGACAGCTGTGCTGCAGCGTTTCGTGTGGTGTGTAAGTAGCTGGTGACCCATGAAGGGAGGAAGAGGAAGGGGGGCAACGCATCTGTATAACGGATGTCTATTGGCGTCGGTAGTTATGAAAATGGCTTCGATTGCTTCTTTGCCCCTTTATACTATAAAATAAAAAAGTTAGTTATTATAAGTTTAATAGGTAGCGAGGTCCTGGGTTCCTTTTACGTGTGAATGTTTTTGGCACTTAATTTTATTAAAAAAAAATGCGGCATCCCTACGGTCTATACGCGCTCGTCAACGTCAGTGTCTTTTTATAGAGTAGAGTGGGCAAATGAGCAGTAGGGGCCATTGCCAAAACTATCAACGACCTACGATGTTCGACCTTAATGAAAATGGCTCTGACTGCTCCTTTGCAAGGTGCATAATATATTATTATAAAGTACAAGGAGTAATAACATCGATCAGTACCTTAATGCGTACCGATGCCCATGATACTTTTCAGCATAATTGCATTACTTCGTGTCGTGTAAGCGAGAGGTGCCTCCCGGGTCGTGCCGACCCCATTCAGTTAAATGCATTCACATTGTATGCAGCTGGGTCTCTACTACCTCTTACTAAAATATCTACAAAAATACTAATAATAATGTCCTCCTAGCCGATTTCGGATACGGTGGCCGTCTAAATAGAGGAGCCGTCTGCGCAGGACATGTTATAGTGCACAAGTGTGCGTGCAGACACAAGTGCACTCTCTGTTCCCTCATTCTCATATTCCGATGGGACGGCAGTCCGACACGACCGCTGAGAAATCAGGCGCAGGACCGACGGCTTAACGTGCTCTAGCCTATTTCCTGACTCCGGACTGTTATTAGAAATTGAAAAATTACAATAACACTTTTTGGTCCGACCCGGAATTCGAACCCAGGACCTCACGCCTCTGAACATTAAGCATGTTACCATTAACCACTAGACCACGAGGCACAACACAATGATCCAAATATACCTATATACAGAAGGCTACGTTATAAATCACAGCTTTACGTCCATTAAAGGAATTTCCAGACCGACCTGATTCAATGCAATACAACAATTGCACATAAAAAAAGAGTAGGGGCAGACGAGCAGTTGGAGCCGGTGTCACGTTACGACGGTGTGGTGTAAGCGAGAGGAACCTGTCGTGATAAATTCCGCTTCAAAGCAGCGTGGCACCTCTTTTAGAAAAAAAAAACTAACAAAAGTTGCGGTATTGCGAGTTCCTAGAACATTGGGCGAAGGCGAATCCGATGTGCAGAAATAATCAGATTTTATCTCAGGGTCGAAAGGTCAAAGCATTAAGGTCCCAAAAACTCAGTGACATTTAGAGAACAATGGAGATGCCGCGATTGTCTGGACAAAAGTTCTGCGATGGTTGCCGGTTTCGACATGTTTTAATACAAATTTAATCGAAACTATGCGATCGTTTTCCTATACGATTTGTTTGAAAACTTTGTTATTTCCGACATTAATCTGGAGTTACTCCTTAAAAACTAACATAACAACGAATAACATGCACGGTGATGCTATTAATAATAGTAAGAGTTAGTGCCACGCTGAAGGCCTGCAGATTAAAATTCATTGCGGGTCTCAAGATAGTTTTAGTTTCGCCTTCAAAAAGTCGCTGTAGTGGCTGCTGTCGGTCCTGGCGAGACAGGAGCAGCAGGTAGGAACGAATGGTGGGCTAAGCTCATATTTTTAAACTATTAAATAATTAATTGACGAAATAAACGTACGACGTTACGTTAAGTGAAGACTTAAAGCTAACTTATAATGCTATACATATAACAGGAAATTCGACTAATTTTAAGTATATGATCGCATAGAGCTCGAGGGAAAAGCTAATACTGTCTTGAGACTCGCAACGAATTTATTCAGAAGAAAAGTAAAGTAATTCCAATTTTTGATGGTTATTATACCCATGCCTAACGTACTCCCGGTCTTTCTTACAAGTCCACAGTACTTGTTTGTAGACGTATTCCTTCTTATAAGTCGCCAGGACTTGTCTGCAGACGTATTCTTTCTTATAAGTCCGTCGTCGTGACGTCGTATAAGCATTCACAGACTCAATGGAACAACCTTTGCCTAGAATATATCGAGAGCGAAAGGCCCAGGCGTTTATAGCGGCGTATAAAGGCATTACTTACAAGGCGCTCGCAGATGTTACCAACTCATCTAATTGTAGCCGTATACAGGGTGATATAAAATTTATTGGGTAGGTCCTTTTTTTAAATTAAATTTTATATATTACATCTGTTGCTTTTTATTTTGTAACAATAGAATACAAGTAGCATTAGTTGTCTCCTTGTTGTTCTTCTTAGGCACTTTTGGTAAGTTTTTTTTTTTTAATGGATAGGTACCTACTACATAATATCATCGTCATCACAAGGACGTGCACTGGTGGACTTAGGCTTGCCCCCTAAAGCGCCAAAGGTCACGGACACGAGCTAATTGCATTAAGCGGATCCCCGCTGCCTTAACCTTTTTGTAAAAGGTAGTGCCACACTGCATGCTTGCCATGTATTGGGCCGGTATAACCGAGGAGGTACCTTTCTCTTACACGAGACCGGCTTAAATTGACAGCTTTAGTTGCCGGCTAGCCGGTGACCCATGGTGGTGGGAGGAGAAAAGAGGGCAGCGCATCTGTATAGCCTCTACGTGGATATCTATGGGCGTCGGTAGTTGTGAAAATGGCTCGGACTGCTCGTTTACTACTGTAAAAAAACTATTTTAACGGATTTTATCACGATTTATTTACGTATTTCACAATTCCGACGTTTCAGTAGCTTTACAGCAACCATGGTCACTCGTAGATGGAGGTGACAGATGCTGATGTCATAGGTTAATAAAAGTAACATTTAATCTATCTCACAAATATCTAACATCCTGTATAACAGATGAACATCCTCATTTGCATGAAATTTTGCCCGATCCAGTTGAACGTTGCACCGCTTTTATAATTAAAATTAATGGACTCATACAATTAACTATAAATAAATGTATGATTACATAAGGACTTTAATAGAAATAGAAAAATCTTTATTCAGTGCAAGTTACATTAGTTACACAATACATATCCACACAACAATAATAAAACATGCTACAATACATGATAACTAATTAAAATATATATTATAATAGTTTTAAAATTGGCAAACAAGTAACTCCAACTGATGACTAAAACAGTAATGCAACTATACACTGAATCGGATTGTCACTCGGCTTAGATGTTGGAAATATCACGTAAATATTGCCAACGCCGATATTCTGTGACATCCGGTTGTACAGAAAGGGAAGAGAAACAGTGATGACATAATCTAAATAATTAAACTGTATATTAAATTAAGAACTAAAATCTATAATATATAAAACTCAAACGTGACATAGCCATCTATCAACGCACAGCCCAAACCACTGGACGGATCAAGCTGAAATTTAGCATCCAGGTAGATGTTACGACGTAGACATCCGCTAAGAAAGGATTTTTAGAAATTCAACCCCTAAGGGGGTAAAATAGGGTGTTGAAGTTTATATGGATTTCGCGGTTGAAACCGCGGGGCACAGCTAGTGTCACATATAAAATACCACATATGTGTCTGCTGGCAACCAGTGTACTATTTAGTAAGTCCTAATAAATGAGGTAATGGTTCAAAAACTTCTAAATTAATAATATTTTAGCCAATACAAATAAACTTTAAGGTTATTTATAATGTAAAAACGTCAAAAATTATAATAATAAATGAGTTTGTATGTTTGTTAATCTTTCATATAAATAAACGAATTCGCATGTACTTTACCTTAGATATAGTTTGCCATTTGATATAATTTAACGGACGTGATAACAATAGAATAAGTAGCAATTTTAAATCCATTAACGGGATGAGTTTCTCTCATCTGTGGGAAAGAGGTACCCCTAACAACCACAATCCAAAGAGACCGTCACCCTAAAGGTCTCTGTTAGTATCTACTATTGAAGCTGTACTGGGTTTTAGTCAACAAAGAGTATTAAGAAATTCTTTTACATCTGACGCGAGTGTAAGCACGGGTTCATAGTAATATGTGTGGCACTATAAAGTATCATAAATATATTGATAAGGCCAAGGAATTTAGCACAAGCTGTCATAATATCGAGATCGAGGCCAGTGGCGTGCTATGGGAGAGGCCTATGTCCAACAGTGGACTGCAATAGGCTGATCATGATGATGGTGATGATGATGATGATGTCATAAATAACTATATGCGGCATCTTTTACGTATGTAAGGTCATTGATATGCGGCTAAACATTATTAAATGAAGTAGCCATTCAAATTGATTTCCCTAATAAATCACTTTCAATGTAAGCAAATTAATCCTATGCGGTGGCATAGGAGCGGGGAGGTACCTCTCGCTTACACGAAACCGGCGTAAAGTGATAGATGAGGATATGTAGGTATGAGGAGGAGGAATGGGGTCAGCACATCTGTATAGCCTCTATGCGGATGTCTATGGGTGTCGGTAGTCGTGAAAATGGTTCCGACTGCTCGTTTGCCCCCTTTACTATAAAAAGAAATAATAAACTGCGATAAAATCTGTTCTTTTATTATGATGAGAAATATTCATGTACACTTTGGACATCATTATTGGCAATATACATCTGGAAAGTCGGTTAAAGGGCAACACCCCGCCATATTGTTTTTCGTGCATTACTAACCCAAAGCCAAGTTGGGCAACGCACGATCAGAATATTAGCGGATATTGATTTACCCGCACAACTTGTGTTTCACAGGTATCGTAATATTATTTATTTCGCAAGAAATATTATATACGGAGTATCGGTATCGGGTTTAGCAATATAGTGACCTTGATTATTGCTAACTCAATTGTAGTCATTTTAATAACAGTCACTTTAGTAGTAGTAACAGTAGT
>LUGF01043601.1:132063-170656 GCA_001625245.1 Calycopis cecrops
ACAGCGAAGTCACCGCCGAAGGGTTTTCTTACGACTTCGAAACATCCAACGGCATCAAAGCTGACGCGTCCGGAGTCGCCACCAATGGCGTCCAGTCCCAAGGCAGCTTCTCCTACAAGGGAGACGATGGTCAGGACTACAGCATCACCTACACCGCTGACGAGAACGGATACCAGCCGCGTGGTGCCCACCTCCCCACTCCCCCACCGATCCCAGAAGCGATCCTGAAGTCCCTGGAGCAGAACGCCCGTGATGAAGCCGCTGGCATCGTTGATGATGGTAAGCTAATCAAGAATACTTTTAAAATCACATCTTACAGTTCGAAAAAGTATTAGTCTATGTAACTGGAAATATGCTACATTTTGCATGTGCTGTAAATCTTATAGGAGCTACTACAATATCTTAACTACGTGTAAACAAAACAAGTATATTATAATGTTTTAAAATTTTCATGAAATGCCATATTATGCCAGATTTTGGACATCGTTTTTGGTACATAGAATCTTATCCAAACTAATTATATAAAGAAGAAATATTTTTTTGTATGTATCGAATATACACTAATACTACAAGACTGGTTTTAACAATTCCTTCACTAATAGAAAGCCATATTATCGCAAAGTAAGGCTATATATTATTTCCTTTGAACAATTGTTATTTGAGACGCCCAACATTTGCGTACGGATCAAATAGAATAGAATGGAATAGAATAGAATAGAATAGAATAGAATAGAATAGAATAGAATAGAATAGAATAGAATAGAATAGAATAGAATAGAAACAAGTTTATTCATAATAGAATAGCGTCAGATATTATTGTATTTTCTCCTGACTTGTAACAATCATGTGTCTGCACGTACAATCAAAGTCTGTGTCTAAAACCAAAAGATATGGATATAAATGTATGCACTATTTCAATTATTTATCGAAAAAAAAACGTAAAGTTCGTTTTTTTCATCCATCCATTCATTTCTCATATTTATAACAGTAAAAAGGATAAGTAGAGTAAAATGAAAAACAATAATTAACTCTACGCTAAAGTTCAAAACCAAATATTTAATTTAATTATGAAAATACTCGTTAATCGTTACAAAACGATTTGCCACATTCTAAGTTGCTAAACGCAATAATGTGGCACTTTGATCTAATGATAGTGTGTGTCGTCCTTTATAATGAAGATCGGAGTAATTTCAACTAAATATGGCGAACCGCGGCTTAACCTTGCTTTTGCTATTACCTCTCATCAATTATTCGTAGGCTCACCATAAATCAGTTTTATGTTGGACATTTTAGCGTTCATGTTGTGTTGCCATTTACATTGCAATTGAATAGGACCAAAGCAAGAAATTATTTACCATACGAATTTTGCAAGGGTTTCTTTTTCTTATTTACTTAAAGGAATAGTAGCAAAACAACTAATATATTTTATCCATGAACAGAATATATAATATGCAATAGTTATTTTTTTTATAAAAAAAATATGGTTGGGATTTTATTACAATACGATTATCGTATAGATAGAAGATGTAATGATAAAATCACTACTGTTGTCATCTCGATTTTGCGATAAATTACAAACAATATAAATAATGTTAAATTTACCATATTAAGTGAGTATATTCTCCATATAAAATATTTTAGGACAGAACTAAATTTCCTGCCACAAAACAAAATATAAATTAGTAAAATACAATAGTAGAAAATTAAAAAAAAAGAAAATTATGTTAAGAAAAGCTTGCAATCTACTCCGAAAAAAAAATAACACCTTAACACATTTAATAAATTGATTGGATCGCTCTAGTCTCGCAATAACGACGTGTGTGGTCACCGCAGCAATATTACGGCTACTGATGACTTACGAGATGACGGCCGTTGCATCAGGCCGGCTCGTGATGTTAGGATCCAGGGCATCTGGGCCGTAGGTCATGTGTAAACACTATTACTGATTAGTCTCTAGGAACATTTCCAACACTCACTAATGACTTGGATTGTTGATGCTTCTAGATAAGCGAGATGAATAATAACGTGTACTTATTGTTCCCATTTCTGTTTGTTCATTGTTCTATGGTCAGTAAGTCAGCAAAGAACTTGCTTGTATTTCAATTTTGATGATATAAGGGGGAAAACGAGCAGTCAGAGCCATTTTCAAGTTTATCAACGACCATTGACATCCGCAGTGTTTCCCCTAGACCGCCTCTCCCCTCCATAAGCTAGTTAATTCCATATCATCTTTTGCATTGAAAATCTTTATCAATTACTAGCCGGCGCCCGCAATTTGGTTTACGTGAATCCGTGTTTTGGCCGCAGTCGGTTAAAAAGTATTTTACCCATAGCCTTTCTCGCTAAACGGACTAACTAATACTGAGAGATTTTTTCAAATCGGTCCAGTAGTTCCCGAAATTAGCGCGTTCATACAAACAAACAAAAAACAAACTTTTCAGTTTTATAGATATAGCTTATTAATGTCATTGTTGTTACTTCAGTTTTAAATAAAACGAGCTGTCTAGAGTCTTATGGCAGATTATACCGATGCTTAAAGACATCCGCATAATGGTTATGCACATGTCATCTCTTACCATAATCCGCTATAAAGGTCCACGGAAACTCACCACATTTTAGTTTATTTTAAATTTAATTTGCCGCTCAATTTTGTGAGTGAGAGAAAACACATCATAAGGAGATTACTTCATCTCTATTATCCACAACTACCCACGTACAGCTATTGGTTCTTAATTACTAACGATAACGGGAACGATACTGACTGCTATAACATGCTGGTGTAATCCCAGCGGGATCTCTGTATCTCACTATTGATATGGTGCAGTATGAATGGCTTATGGTGTAGAATCAACCACTGGGGTCGCATCAAATGTGTTATTGAGGTTTCTTATATCTGGGCAGCGTCAGCAACACGGTGGCGTTACACGCCAGTGTCTCTGAGAACACGTTAAGCTTTAGTGCCGGTCCTGCACTAGACTTCTTTCTGGTCATTTCAAATTGTCGTCCCATTAGAACAGGTGAATGAGGAAATATTTTTTTATATAAGGCAAGACAAGTGAGCAATCGGAGCCATTTTCATGACTACCGACACCCATAGACATCCGTGTAGAGGCTATACAGATGCGCTGACCCCCTTTCTCTCCTTCCCTCCCTTCCCTTCATGGTGCACCGGCTTCTTACACACCGCATAATAATATATAACTTTGCATAATAAAAGTGTTTTGTGGTAGGTATAGGTAGGTAGGTAGGTAGGTCTCTTTATATGTATATGTTCTATGCAGCTAAAATTGGCTAGGACTAGTTACGTTTCAAATATATTGCGTTCGAGGAATCAGGTTAAAGTTACCTTTAAACCGTAGGCGTATCCTCCTAACATCGATTTGTTTATTATGTGTTGTAACTAGCGCAGAAGGTCCTAATGTTCTCACAGGTTGCTCTCTTTTATCAATACAAAGATCAACCGTCCGATTCCGTTTGAAATTTCTAATGACGTCAAAAATCAATCCCATTCTAAGGAGTGACCTTTAAAGAAACCCGCTGGTGTCACGTTCTCTTTAGTCACGTTATGTAATGCCCGTTCTATTTGTGACCGGAACTATTTGTTACATCAAGGATGTGATCATGGAGCATATTGCTCAGTTGAATTTGCAAGAACATTGAACAAATTTAGGTTACACTGAAAAGTGGATCTTTCTATAAACTTTTTATCCAATCAAATCACTTTAGTTGTTTCAGATCTTGATTTTCAAAGCCTCCTAGACTGGGTCTATTTACCTACTTATAGGTTTAGTTCAATTTATTTATTTCTATTTTTATGTCACCAATTAGCAAATGACGTCAGTAACATGCAATTCATTTTAAAATAAATATAAATACAAGTTTGAAGTCTATGATAGTAAAAAGGAGTTAAGCTCGCAAATGATCGATCTTTAGATAAAGAACGGTGAGAATTGATGGACTCATCTATCTATACATAATATAATAAGACTGTAAAAACGTCATTCTGTCTGTTTCTTATGCGGCTTTCACTTAAAAACCACTGAACGGATTCTGATGAAACTTTTTTGCTATATAGGTATTATTCTCGGTAACATTAGGCCATAATTTATCAATATAATATATTGCTGCGGTCGGTATCTCGACTTGAAATACACTATTATAGGGTAAAATAACGGATTGACAATTCGGCCACATATCATTACACGTTACCGGGACAACATAATTATTTTCCAATATTGTTAACACAACGGCTGTCGGGTCAACTAGTTTAATAATAAACTGTCGTAAAATCGAAATCTTATCAAGTATCTGATACATTATAGGTGCCTCATGATAGATCATAGATGCATCACTTTATTCGCAGTCTTTACCATGATAACTGTTACATATAATAACAGTAATCATGACATTAGCGATAATGATAATAGTAACAAGGTTGTTATTATGTACTTAATAAGAATTCACAAAAAGCTAAGCAACTAATGGTTTTTGCCTTGCCTTTAATATAATGTGAATATTTATTAAGTGCGCAAAACAATAAGATTGCCATTTCGACATGTCCCCTTTTACCGTTCCCATAGATGAGAACTGTGCACAAAGACTGGCTCATTATGGGTCATTTCACATTTCCCACACCTGCTTCTAATTAAATCATTACATTAAAATGAATAAATTAAAGTGCCCAAGTAATTTCAGACCAATGAAAATTTGACATAATGAAATACTTCTAATAGTTGTCATGATTTAAAGAATGGATATTAAGAAGTTAAACTTAGAAGAAAACGCATAATCTTGTTTATGTAAATTTTATGTTTTAATGTAATCTCACCAAAAAAGTGTGTGCTTTAGACCACACAGTTGAAGTAAGACTTAATTATTGAGTTATTACACAAATTCATCACCGTAGTAACAAAAACTTACATGTTATATGATATTTATATTTTAAATAGAAAAAAAAGCTTCACTTAGATCGGGATTTAATTTTGAATTTGAGTGGCAACTTCCATTGTTTGATTCCTAACTTCCATTGTTTGATTCCTGTAACTCGCCGGCTTACTACCGTCAGGCGCGCGTATAGAATTTTACTTCAAAAAGTCTGTCACATAAAAAACCTTGTTAAATATTGTAAACGCCTGTAGTAGTTGCTTAGCAATACATCTCGAAAAACAACATTCACATACACAACTTATCGTTATAGATTTTAGTCGTATGAAGCAATACCAAAGGAATAAGATACACATAATGCCAAAAATATAAATGATGATGGCATAGGTATGTTATTATAGCGTTACCAAATATCACCAACTGACAGTAATAAATCTGAATCATTTACTTCAAGTTGTGAAATTAAGTGATCGCATTTTGGCTCATCTTCGCTAATAATACACATTATCCTGACTTCGAAACACTTAAGTGGCACATAATGTTAGAAAATTAGGTGCGATGCAAGGTGAATACATGTCACTGTGCCTTCAAATACGTAGCGTAAAATTTTATACTGGCCATTCACACGGCTTCGTCTGTATGATTTGGGTTTCAATTTTTTTTTCTCTCAAAGGTCGGCAGTGTATCTGTTAGACATCTGGTGTTGCAAATATCTGTAGACGTTGGTGATCACTTTAGATCAGATGGCCCAAATGCTCGTTTGCATCTTATGCTATAAAAAACACGTGCCTAAAAGCATCCCGACCTTTTTTTCCACTTTATATCAGACACTTTTTTGTTTTAAAAAAAGTAGTTGCCAATGCTTTGTATTTTGAAAAATTGCCATTTATGTCCATTAAAACCTCCGGTACCGAACACGTGTTCACGGCCTTTTTTTGAAGCGTCTTAATACGCTCGCGGTACCCGAAAATTAAGAGTGTAGTTTATTAATATTTAATTGTCCATCAAAATCTGTATAAGAAAAACACTATGGACATCATTATGTATCAAGTTTTAAAACCTTGTATAATTGCTTGGTGTATTGTTTGGTACAAAAATCAGAATCGTTCTGCACAAAATCATAGCAAACCACAACCTTGGACCTTTCTGATGCGTTCGTTTGTGGCGAGGATATTAGAAAATAATATGTTTCTTTCGCTTTTTGCGCAATCAACGTAATATGACATTATTCAGATTGAGTCTATATTTATTGTGTCTGCTGATTGCCTAAGAACTTTAGTTTCCAGTAGATATTTTCTGTTTCACTTTTTATTTTTATAAAAACATCGTCTTTTTCGGCGGCTTATTCCAAGAAATCATTTGCGACTTTATGATACAATATTTTTTAATGATTTATTTTAATTTTTATTCTTTGATTATTCTAACAAAATGTACGACGTCAGTCATCTTTCGTTTATAACTAAGCACAATTTGATTAATATCAACACCTTATTGAAATTAAAAATATGAGACATAATATATTCTGCATACAATTAAAATAAAACCACAATTCAAAACTCTGCTATAGAAGCATACATAAAGAAAAACATCTAATTGTAGCAACACAAGTTGAATCAAAATGAGAGTTGATTTTAATTTCGATGACGTTTCAGGCACATACAGAGGTGAAGGCGCTGGTGCTGGTGCCGGTGCTGGCAATGGCGCGGGCTACGGAGGTGGACGTCCATCCTCTCAATACGGAGCACCTGGCTTCGGCGGCCAAGGAGGATCAGGCTTCGGCGGACAAGGCGCCGGCTACGGCGGCCAGGGATCCGGCTTCGGTGGTCAAGGATCTGGCTTCGGCGGCCAAGGATCCGGCTTCGGCGGTCAAGGATCAAGCTTCGGAAGCAAATCATCCGGAAACGGCGCATCCCGTCAATATCTGGCGCCCAACGCCGGTCCTAGAGGCTCCGGAAACGGAAATTACAACTCCCAAACCGGCTACCGTTATTAACTTAAGATTGTAGAAGGAACTTAATTATTACCGAGGATAAAAAACCACCGATCTTTATATTCTCTTTTATTTTTAAGTTCCTTCTTCGCCTTCTGTTGTGTCAACAATGAAAGCTGTGAACGGTATTGTGATGTTTATATGTATCTTGTTATATTGTCACAGAATACGCCAAATATCGTCTAAAGTTAACTTAGCGCTGTCTGCTAATTTAGAAATTTTGGACGATATTTGGTGTATTCTTGGCACAAATATTTAATACTCGTTCATCTATTGAGTCTCTTTCTTGCCTTTTCTATAATAATGATCTCAGTAACATTTTACTGCTCTCTTAAAATATTTCTATTCACTTCATAGTGTTAAGTAGGTCAGCGTTGTAAATGGACAGTACTAGGTGTAAGGAATTTAATAAAAAGCAATGTAAAATAGTTTATAACGATTGTAAATATGAAATATAACGAATAAACTATTTAAAGCAAAATCTCTCTTTTATTTATTTATTTAATAATTCTTGTACACAGAAAAGACATTTAAAAAAAGAAATACATTTTTTTGTAATAGTATACGTAATCGTACATACATCTATTAACAAGTATGTAGCACTGTAGTTATTGTAAGAGGCGTCTAGATATCGTTACATTTTGGACATTAAATGTGGTGGTGGGTGTTTTAAATTTTAAAACACCCATAGAAAGAAAGAATTATTTCTGATATCTATGGAAACACCGAAAATATTTAGAAAGAGTTTTGGTCACGCATTACTATAACATCAGATATTAATTTGTATATAGGTAAGTTGTTTGAAGTTGAATTTCAATTTTAAAATATGCATCAGCCTGGCTTTTCGCGACCGACGCTTTTTTTTTGTTTTTGCATCAGATAAGCTATAGATTTAAAATACTTGAAGGGTTCAATCTTGGAGATCGTTACTAATTTCCATTTAATAGTTTTTTGTAATAATAAATATAAAGACACGTAGAAAGAAAGAAATATGTAGCATAATTCCACACAATTTGATAAATAACAATAATAACTAAACATCTAAAATTTATGGAAAATTCGCCCAATCCTTTAATTTGTGATCTCATCTTTATATAATAACGTACTATTTAAAAATGTTGACAACCATGAGCACAAATATTTTATACGTACTGTCTTAGTGATGTGGAGAAATTCACACTTTTCTGCTGCTTAACATCCAACCTAATATTATATTTTTTTGTATTTTTGTTTGTTTGTATGTTTCTCGTAGAGAGTAACTTGGATTAACACATAGGATAGTTTTTATCCCGAAAAACTGTTCCTATAGGATGCCATGGGATGATTTTCTATTTTCCACGGGATCGAAATTTACGCGAGTGAAACCGCGGGGCGCAGCTAGTATAATAAATTATAATAATGACGAGTAAGTAATAATGGCAATAATGACTAGAAGTATGTAAGAACCATGTTGATAAACGCGGTCAAGGTCATTGTCGATAGATCGATAACCTGTACTTTCTCTGTCATATTGAACATAATATACTCATCCATTAGCTCTTTAGAGTATAAGGGGGAAATGAGCAGTCTTCCCTTTGTCAGTCCCTTTTGAAATCTACCAAAGTTCATGGTGTGTCAATGTCCATGTTTGGCCCATTGTGCCTATCTATAATTATAATAAAACTGTAGAAGACGTCATTCTTTCTGTCTTGTGCGTCTTTTACCCAAAAACTGCTAGACGACGATTTGACGACGATTTTGATGAAACTTTTTTTGTTATATTAGGTATTCCTCGGTAACATAATGGCTATAATTTTCTATACTTGAAATACACTATTGCAGGGCAAAATAACGGATTGACAATTCGGTCACATAACATTACACGTTACCATGACAACATATTAATTTGACAAAACAACGGCTGTCGGGTCTACTAATTATAAATAAACGACAATTATGATATTAGAGATCACAGTTGGATCACTTCGACGATTCTACAGTGCATACATTGCAGCAGGCACGTTTGTTTCACAGATGCGTTGCCCTTCTTCCCTCTTTCTCTCCAAAGGGCCACCGGCTACTCACAAACTGAGTAAACCGGGACAACATTGCTATCGCTATCGGCCCGGAAGGAAACGGAAAGGTAAAGATGCGGAAAAGAGATAACCGAGGATTGGCTTTTTCGCATTCCCACACCGCCCCTCTGCGGTGTGGGGATGCGTAAATGCATTTTCCCCAGGAATTACAAAAAAAAAAAAGAATTGACTCTTTTCCACGTTAATTAACAGTCAGAGTTACCAGAGTTTTAAGCCAAAATACCACGAAGTACCTTTGCCTGGAGTTTAAAGTAGTTTTTTTATTGTATAAAGCTATGGGTAGACGAATCATTGGTCGACCATTTACCAAATGCGAAGACGATCTCGACGCAGTAGCCGGTGAGGGATAGATTTCATAGGAGATCAGTCGTCTCGGCATTTTTTGAAGGTCTCTATTCATCAACGGACCAACTTGGACTTGGTCCGTTGATGAATATCTCGTTGATGAATACCTTCAAAAAATGCCGAGACGACTGATGGGACAAACAGTCATCAGCCTTTTTCAAAACTACCGACGGCCATAGACGTCCGCATAAAAGTTGTACATATGCGTCCTCCTTCCTCCTCCACCTCCATGGGCCACTGGCTGCTTACACACCGCGGCAGCAAAGCTGTCACTTCACACTGGTAAGCGAGAGGTACCTCCCCGGTCATGCTGGCACACTTGCAAAGGTGCGGGGCACTACCTCTTACTATACCACTTATATTTTAAAAGATTGCTAGTGCATACTTCTATCTTTGCCATAGTTTATTCTTTAGTCGTTCCTTTTGTTTGTAATTTAAATTCACTTTCAGCCATTTCCATTACGTACGTCGCACCGCCTTAATTTATTTTCTAGGACATTCCATCGTGTTGGCGCCATTTTAATCATTACGTTTCCTAATCACAAGTCTTCCGTGTCATCTGCCTGCCTTTCATAATAAATTTACTAACGTTTTTACTCCCAACATCTGTCTCTAGAATAGTTACAGCAAGGTGCATATTGCATTTCAAGTGAATCCAACTTCTTCCCAATTACAATTTTCTGACCTCGAAACCATACAGCGATAGCAGACGGAATCTTTCATTTTATTTCTGAAAAAAAATTGCGGTCACCGTCAATTTAGAAGTCATAATATGAAATAAAAAGAAACAAAGAAAGAAGAACATTTATTCGGACACAATACAAGAGACAACAACAACAGAGCATACACGAGATAACACATACTGACAATAAAATAAAGAGACAAGAAGAAGCAGTGGTATCCCAATGTGCCAGCACAACCAATAAACACGATCACTCACTTAGCACCATCTGGAAATGATGGCTTGCTAGTTACATCTGTCGTCTATGGATGACTCGCTGGAAGCCTCCATAAAGCAATCCGAATGTGAGAGACTAAAATGCATCTACTTTACCTTTGGTTATGAAGATGTCTGTGTGCATTGATTTTTAATTATAGGACAAAAGGAAAATGATCAGGCATACTTGATTTATAATAACGTTAGCTTAAAAGTATATAAGGTTCTTTAAGGTACAATTTAATTTGATTAATCGACTGAATCGCTTCAGAGGACTTCATCCACCAGATTTTTATATACAAGATTCCATAGTGTTAATAATATAGCCAGTAGTAGAGAGGTATGGTATGGAAATGTTTTGACTTTCATTTAAAGACTAGCTCTCGCCCGCTGCTTCGCCTGCTTCTCAGCTCTTTCCCCGTTGGTGATAAACATAGCTCGGACATACATACAGATAAACAGACAAACAGACAAAAAATCTAGAAACTATATTTTTGGCTTAGATCATGCCCCAAGTATATTTCTTCTAAATATTCAATCTTCACTTTCAGCAGTTTTGAATTTCCTACGATTTTTTAAAATTTATAGATTGTATTTTATGATCAACATTTTGATTTTGATAAATAATGTTGATGATAACGAAGAAGACTCTGGACTGTAAATGCCCCGCAAGTCGTAGTTGAAACAACAGACACAAATAGACTTAATTAAGTTTCTAAAGATGGCGTTGCGGCTGCATTCTCCCGTAGGCGTAGGTGTAATTAGTGCTCTTATATAGGAAGGTCAAGGCGCAGACGTCTGTGCTGACGAATTCTTAATGCATTTTATCATTTAACTTGATGAAAAGGCTCCAGGGCTCACGAATTTATGGCCTAGATCAAATCTAGGCCATAAATTCATCCAGCCAACCAAGGATTTGCGTAGTCCCTGATATTATTAATTTTATTATTACAAATTATTGGTTTCTGTTTTAGATAAACGTTTTAGTTTAAAACGAATCAATACTCTCGGTCTACTTCTCAAAGGCTACAACGGATTTTGAATTTATTTTTTATCAAAGGCTGGCCAACAGTGCTTTTTTATCGTCTTACTTAATTTTGCTACAGAGATTTAACTTTCGCAAAATCTATCTAGTATAAATCATCAGTAACAAACTTATAAACCTCTTAAGTTACAAATCTGCTGTGAATAGTGATAGTGATGAAACACACCATCAACAAGACCTATTTTCGTAACCTCATTTTAAAACTCAAACACGTAGGTTGTTGCATAATCTATCTAGCTCGTACGGAGATCTCGAAGAAAGACCTAACTGACCTCATGCGCTTAAGGCATTAAGCTCATCCCAACTGTATATGGTTCAGTTGGCGGAGCTTGTGTTTTTGTTATTATCCAAGTTTGGTTGGAGATGTTGCCGCGTAGTGAATCGTGACTTTGACGTGTTAGGGACTTGCTACACTTTATCGCATCTGATCGCTCAATTGGTATGCGTTTTAATTACTGGAAGATTTTGTTTTCTCTTTTTTTTTATTTCTCATTTTTTTATTCAAAATATCAAGCTCAAATTTAGTTAAAAATAAAATTAAATTGAGACTTGAATGTTCTTTATTATAATGAAGTGTTTGAAAAGTTTTCATGACCACTGACGCCCATAGACATCCGCATAGAGGCTGTACAGATGCGCTGCCCTCCTTTCTTCTCCCACCTCCATGGGCCACCGGCTACTTACACACCGCACGAAACGCGACAGCACAGCTGTCACTTTACGTCGGTCTCGTGTAAGCGAAAGATACCTCCCCGGTCGTGCCGGCCCGATTCGACTGCATGCGAGCACGTAGTTTGGCACTACCTCTTCCTAAAAATAATAGTAGATATCATACAAAACAAAAACGCCTACAAAATCTTAATAATTAGCTATTGTTTGCAGCGAAGAGAAAATGTTACCATAAGTCCCTACGCACCCAACGAGTTGTATATTGTGTAACGTTACAAGCGCGTGATTGAAATAAGGCGCTAAGGACCTACAGGTTCCTATGAAGATTTTGGTAATACACGAATTTTGCGAACAAACTTTGTAATACTAATTTTGGGGAGGGGTCACGGGCAGTCGGAACCATTTTCATGACTACCGACTCCCGAAGTCATCCGCATAGAGGCTAAACAGATACACTGCCCTTCTTTCTCCTCCCACCTCCATGGGCCATCGGCTACTTACACACCTCAGAAAACACGACAGCTTAGCTGTCACTTTACGCGTTTCATATAAGCGAGAGGTATCCCGGTCGTGCCGGTCCAATTCGGCTGCATGCAAGCTTGCAGTGTGGACTACCTCTTATTTAGACTATATTCATATCATATTCTGACATCAATTGGCTATGACACTCCATTATCTATTTAATACTCAAGTTTATAGTATCTCTCTATAAAAAAAAGATGTTATATCTATCCGAAAAAGTGTGAACAGTCCCTGTTTAATGAAGATGATTTATTAGCATAGGTGTATGGGTTTTTGCTTGTTTTAATTAGTAAATGAATTATGAATGAACTGGAGTCGTCGTTAGAGTTATAGAATGATTCATTCGCAATAAAATGTATAGGTAGTCATCGCCATGAATAAATGCAATATAAATGAATAAAGAATAGATAAATTAGAGGTCGTTCTGTTTTTGTTGGCTACTTAAATGTCTTTAATGGTGTTTTGATATATCGATAGTAATTGCTTACTATAAGATATTATTTATAAATTACAGTAATATCTTTAGCTCCTGACTTTATATGAGTGGTGCTACGTAAGCTAGGAATATCTAATATATGAAATTCTCGTGTCACAGTTTTCGTTGCCATACTCCTCCGAAACGGCTTGACCGATTCTCATGAAATTTTGTGAGCATATTGAGTAGGTCTGAGAATCGGCCAACATCTATTTTTCATCCCGATATCCCACGAGATCGAAAGTTACGCGGGTGAAACCGCGGGGCGCAGCTAGTTTTAATCTAATGGTTTCCATATCTTCCCTTTTACTGAATACCTGAATCCCATGACGCCATAGATATAGGAAATGATCGGCACTGCTTTTCGAGAATCGAGACAGATAATAAATAATTGTGGTTTTAGTTCGTTCATATCGGTCTCCCGCACCAGTGTCCTAATGAGATTTTACCCTAATGGTACATATTATAAAAAAGTTTTAGCGATGTAGGTATCTGATTGCCCTGTTGCTGATAGATCCGGGGCACTCCACCACAGCGGTCACAGGCAGTGGTTTTTAGTCGGTAGGGGCCCCCGTGCCGAGTCCGACACACCCTTCCGGCTCACCCTGGGCCGGTTGGTGCCTAAAAGCATTTTTCCTGCAAAAAAAAAATATGTAGGTATCTGATAGCAGATATAAAGATATTGAAGCTTTTGGTATTTGTCTAGAAAATACGGTAAGCCCTCCTCTTTCGTGTGAAAGAGTGGAGATGAATTTTCCACCCCACCTGATTAGGGCGGCAAAGTTGGGATCGATCAAAGTAACTTGAACTTACGTTTAATGAAGGCTATCAGGAGGCTCTTGTTTAACGTTTGTAAATGCATTGCCCTTGTCTGAGTGGATGCCCATACTGCAGCCAGAAAAGACCAGCTGTATAAAGATGGGCTATTGGTGACAATTCTATTATGCCCTGTATTAATTACTGTGTTCAGGACAGCGATGGGATGGACCGCCGTGGGAGCTCGTGGTGGAAGTGTCCACGTATCTCTTCGTTGAAGAGCGGAAGATGCGAGACAAACTTCTCGAAACAGCTACTTCAGCAGATGCTGCAGTCAGCGTAAGTAAGAGGATGGCCTGGCACAATGGATGTACAACAGACGCACTGCAGAGCGGGGTTCGTCGCACTCTCTCGCCTTCAATATGGCACAAATGTTACCTCCCATTACCATTACTCTACCATTCTCCTACCATTCATCTTCCAACAATTTAAAGAAGCTATTTTCTTTCTGTCAGACAGTTATGTCTCAGGAGAAGCCACGAAGCGGGACGGGGAGGAAGAAGTTAATCTTGATAGCCCTGTGTTTCTCTGGGATCATCAGATCATGGTCTGGGTGTCAACGAGATCATTTCAATGGTTACATACACTAATCACTGGAAAAAAAGAAATAATTTGATAAATGTGTTTATAATTCACGATGCCCTCCTAGTTTTGCCAGGAAGCTGTAGATACCTTCCATTAATAGCCTAGCGACATCAAATAACGACGATAGTACGTAAATATTCGACTGACTTTAAAGTTGAATAGGAATAAAAGCATATGAGTATATGAAACTAGAGGTTGCCTTCGATTTCCCTAGGATCGTATTGCACGGTTCCGATGTCGTAATAGAGACTTTTCAGAGGCAGCCTGACAGTCCTGGCAGGTTTTTTCTCCGAACCCAGACTGTCGCTGGAAGGATCCTTTTGCTTGCAGATTCGAGCCCCCCCAAAAAGCGGTTCACGGTTCCCGTAGGGATATAGCCGATATTGCATACCAAATGCCGACCCCGTCAGCATATCTAGGAGCCACCAGGGCATCTAGATAGCGTAGTGTATTCACCTGCGTCGACAAAAAAAAACATAACTTAGCTAAAAGAAAACCAACTTTAAAATATAGCTTTAAAATAAAATCATTAAAATTCTTTCTCCTAGTTAACAGTTGTGAGGTAACAAATATAAAAATATACATACGAACTAATAACCTCTTCCATGTTCGTATGATATAAATTAAATATCACATAGGTAGCCAATTCTATAATTACTTTGTAAGTCCACAGGAATTTGTAGTCGACATCTGAATGCGTTAATGATTTGGAGTTAAAGGTAAAACCATCAGATGAATTATCGAATAATTTCACTATATTAAGAAGTTGAATTATTTGTAGTTATTTGTTAAACGTCGATCAGCTATGTGGATAATTAATTACTCTTTGATGCAGTCAAGTGGTGAAGTCACAGTTAAATTGAGTCTATATCTTTCAGATAAAGAGAAATACGACAGATTGGCTCAATTAGTAAAACATGTTACGTCAATTATGGGTTTGATTACCGCCCAGGGCATGGATATTTATGTGCTTAACATGTTTGAATACAATAAATAAAATATATATAAAAGAGACTTTAGAGAACAGGCCTACACTAAAATGATGGCCACATATATTAAGAAAATTTTGATTGGATTTTTTTTATGTAACATAAGGGGGCAAACGAGCAATCGGAGCCTTTTGATGACTACCGACGCCCATGGACATTCGCATGATTGTTACGCAGATGCGTTATCCTCCTATCGGCCGCCCCCCACAATGGGCCACCGGCTACTCATAAACCGCACGAAACGCGACAGCAAGGCTGTCACCCCATCGCCTGTCGCCCCAGCGCGGCCGTGCCGGCCCAATTCCGTTGCATAGAAGGATGAAGTGTCATACACCATGCATGGCACTACCTCCTCATATGCAGCATGGCCTACCTTTTCCTAAATAAAATTCGATTTTCAATGACATCGAAAATTTCAATTCTACTGCGAATATAAGTAATTTTGTGGAACAACGCCTGCATTTCTTCCAAAGCGGACAATTTCTAAGCTAGCATTTACACCCGGCATATTTGGAAATCGTTTGGCAAGAGCTAGATGCATTGCAGCTGAATTGGGCCGGCACGACTGGGAAGGTACTTGTTCATATGGCCTTGAAGTGAGAGCTGTATCATCGCGTTTGTGAAATTCCAGCGGGCCAATACTAGGCTAATGGTCGCCGCACACTTATCAACTCAGAAAAGGATCGTAACCGTATCACTTCGAGCCGGTCAGTATTCTTTGATTGAAACTTCAGACTGCAACGCACACTAATGGGAAACGTAACGTAAGACGATAGTCCTCGCTTTACTAAGCGTCCGTTTACGATTCCTTTCCGAATATAATATAATAATAATATAAGTGTGCGGCGACCATAAGTGGGAGAAGAGAAATTTTAAGCAATTTTTTTACTAAACAGTTGCTTCAATTAGCTTGTCTTGTGTTACAACTTTTAGTTGTTGTTTATTTTACATTTTACACAGTCGTCTTTATGTTCAAAATTGTTATCAATCTTAAGCCCTTTTCGTGAATACTGACTCCAATATACATCCGCACAATTATTATGTAGACGTATTGTCCTCCTCCCCTGCTGGACTTACCTCGAGAAACGCAACACTGCCGTCACTTTGCGACGGTATAATGTGTCACCACCCCAGTCGTGACTGCTCGTTTTGACTGCAATGCATAGCACTATATACCACCTCTCATCCTCACGCACTTCGTGACTCGATCCGGATTCCTTCACTCAGATAGCCAATATCATGTCAGCCTTGTGAACCCATAAGAGGTGGCGCACGGCGGTAGATTTAATTTTGTAATAAATAAGAAAAGTACTTACATTGTCAAGCGTACGTCGATAATTTAAGTGACAATACTTTAGTAAGAGGTAGTGTTACACTGCATACTTGCATGCAGCAGAATTGGGCCGGCACGACCGGGGAGGTACCTCTCGCTTACACGAGACCGGCGTGAAGTGACAGCTGTGCTGTCGCGTTTCGTGCGGTGTGTAAGTAGCCGGTGGCCCATGGAGGTGGGAGGAGAAAGGATGCCCACCTTTCTCCTCCCTACTCCATGCGCATCTGTATAGTCTCTATGCAGATGTCTATGGGCGTCGGTAGTCATGAAAATGGCTACAACTGCTCGTTTGCCCCCCTATACCATAAAAAAATAAAAAAACTTGAATTGATCCTGTTTGCTGTCTGTCTGTTGATGGTTTTATCGCCTAGCGCCCTTTTAAGAAATAGGGGTTCAAATTAGAGGTAGGAACCTATATTTTATAGGGCAAGGGCAAACGAGCATGAGGTAGGTGCCTTCCGCCGTTCATAGACAGCTGAATATGGCTTTTCAGGCTGTTGGCCTTAGAGACAGAAGTAGCATAGTCATACCTCTCCATAGTTACAATGAAGATTGACAATTCCAAAAAAATGGCGCCCTTTATACCTCTGGTCAGCCATCCCTTATTACATATGCGAGTATGTATTATACTATATTTTATACACGAGTAATATAAATACTGTTTATTTCATATCAATTGGATCTACTTCATCCAAGGATTTGTTTGATTGGAATGTCTTTATAGAGATGACATCAATGACCTCACAATATTTGACATAAAACGTCAGAATTATACACCATAAAATTTAATTACAAAGACTAGCTGTGCTCCACGGTTTTATCCGGGTCATATGACATATGTATCAGGTTTGAGTCCAGGACATATATTAAGTACTTACTGAAAACCTCCGCTAGGACCACTGAGTCCTCCATACAAGTTTACTAATTAAGTTTCCAAGAATGAAGTCACGACTATTGATCACTGAGTAATTGATTTGGCTACCTTCGCTAGCTGTCAACTTGTGTTATTTCTATCAACGCCGACATCGATGATCTTGAAGTTATGAGGTCTTATTTACATTGTCGATGAATATTTTTATATGATTAATGCTGCATTGATATCAAGGAGTTACGTTTCTAGCAAACACCAGAGTAAAATCACGGTAAAACTTGCTAAATTAAGGGGTTGGAGTACATTTTACTTTACCCCCACTGGAACCATCTCAGCACCGACTAATAACACACGGTGTTCCATCGTAGAAGCCTGCGTCGAGGTGTCCAGGTACGCCCTAAACAGCTCAACTTCAAATTGTAGTCCAATAATTCTCCACATACAGAACTCTCTCACTGGCCACCAGGAGATATCGCAGCGTGCAGGTCTGCTCCATATGGTTGCAGGTGCTACTACTTGCAGGTGATCGATCGCTGTCGCAGCTGCGTTTTGCGTCGTCCGGGGTCTCCAAAAATTGCAACAAGAGAAGCTTGGTAGGGAACCACTACTAACTAATATAACCCTACACGATCAATTATTTTGAAAACCTAAGCACGTAATTGTTGTACAATTTTCTTTCCTCTAAGAAGTGCTAAAAACCTCAGTTGTACCTATTAGATTCCAAAAAGCGTTTTCTACGTCAACGGGTAAGAGAACAATTGATAGAGCTTTTTTTTTGTATAAATCAAAAGTCTTACCTAAGCTTCATAAAATTAAGATTTTTAGCTTTAACGTAGATTAGAGCAATTGTGTCCTAATTCAATGTACCCTGACATAGACTCCCTTTGTTCCTCTACTTTGAACTCCCTTAGATAATTATAACAATGATGAAATCGTATTATAAAAAACCAACTCTTCTCAAACAGCAAAGATAGCGGATCCTTCTGTCAATCACGTATCGCACGAAACGCACGTACAAAAGCTTTTATACCTGAATATTGCGGAATGGTCATTCACAGTAATGATAAGCTCACGACGATTCAATTAGCAAGATCCTTATTACAATCGTTCGTTATGAATTTAATTACCGCTGGAATCAATTAGAATCACCCTTGACTTAATACACTTTTGACAATCAAGGTTGGTTCACAAAAACTGTTGCTAATCACCTGGCCATATGTAACATGAGGCTTCTTGGATGACGTCAGGCACGTGAGATTCAGGATTAGGTGTACCGGTATATAATCAGTCATTTGCTTCTGTGGAGTACAGTTCGTCAGCTTCACCATTAGCATCAGGAACCATCGAAAATGAAATTGGTAATAAATTTTAAGCTTGATTAATTCTTCACGATATATTTTCATTGAAATTAATTACAATTAATGGTGTCTGGCAATGAACACAAAACTGATAACAATAAAAAAATATTTATAATTTTTTTTTAATGAGGATTGGAAATAATATGTTAATATTTCTTCACTATCTTAATAAATATTAATTATATTTTGTATGTATACCTGTTATAGTAGTCGTGGTAACTAAATCCCTGACAATTTATTATTATGGATTCTGTTCATCCCTGAATTTTCACTAGAATTATTAGCAACTATACTACACTTGCTACACATTTTAGTTCCACTTTTTTATTTTCAGTTTGTAGTAGCTGCCTTAATTGCTGCGGCCTCAGCAGGTCGCCTGGAACATCTTGAGCGATCCTACCTTCCCCCAGACAACAACGGTGGATCACACTTCGGTTCCAGTGGTTCTAATGCTTTTGGCTCAAGCGGTTCCAATGGTTACGGCTCAAGCGGTTCCAGTGGTTTTGGCTCAAGTGGTTCCAGTGGTTTCGGCTCAAGCGGTTCCAGTGGTTTTGGCTCAAGTGGTTCCAGTGGTTTCGGCTCCAGAGGCTCCAATGGTTTTGGTAGCCATGGAGGTATTCAAAGTTCAGGAAGCAACGGGTTCGGATCAAGTGCTTTTGGACACTCAAACTCTTTCGGATCTAATGACCAAAGCTCAAATGGATTCGGTGCTGCCACATCAAACCAATATCTTCCCCCTGACCATGAACCAACTGGCTCGTCTTCCATTGGATTTAATAACTTCGGCAGATCAGCAATAAGATGTAAGTTTATCATATTTTTGAACTTTTACATAAAAAATTTGAATAAAAAGAATAATACGATTTTATTAGCAAATAACTAAATTTAGCAATCATAATTACTTTTGTTACATGGAAATATTGCTGTTCTTAAAAATAAGAAAATAATATCAAATCATACTTGACTGATCCTAACCTAGATTTCCTTAATTAATTTCAGCATCTCAAGGATTTGGTGGAAGCCACTCGTCTAATAGTTTTGGAAGTGGAGCTTTCGGCGCTCGTCAATCCTCCAACGGTTTTGGAAACGGAGCATTTGCCTCTGCCACCTCCAACCAATACATTCCTCCTAACCATGGTTCTTCTGGTTCCTCATCAAGCAACTTCGGAAATTATGGTGGATCTGCCTTGAGACGTACGTTATAAAATTACAATGTTTAAATCGTTAATACTGTTTTTTGATAAAATAAATGTAAATATATTTTTATTATCAGTAGGGACGAATGGATGCGGAAGCCTTTCGCTCACATGACAGCACCATAAAAGATATGGCTATGCTATTTCGTTTCCCTTAAAGTTGTAAGTAGTTGTTGTCCTATAGGAGTGTGAGTATGACTATGAGAGTATATCGTGGCTGAGCAAGGCAGTGCAGATGGAATGGGCGACGGTAGTCACCAAGTAATTGTTCTTTTATCCAAGTTTTATTTTCCAAGTTATACTATTGAAGAATTACAAAATTAAATTTAAAAAAAAACAGGCAAGTAAAGAGATTGATGAGATTAAGATAAAACATAAAATATTTTAAATTACTATACTTAGCATGTTTGGTCACAAGAATACTTAATATTTCTCTGCTTAACGCATCCAAAGAAGTTTCAAAAACATTTTTTATGTTTTAAACACAACATATTATACCAAATGTATTTCTATTCCAGCTGGCTCCAACTTCGGCTCTAGATTTGGATCTCAAGGTTCTCAATACCAGGCTCAGTCTCAGTTTGGAGCCAGTCGTCAGTACCTGGCTCCTAAGGCTTCCAGCTCCCAGAGCGTTCCACAACAATCATTCGACGAGGAAACCGGATATCACTACTGAAGTTCAACGTTAATTGTGAACTTTTGAATCTATTGTGTTCATCAAATTTGTCAATAAAATTTGAATTTTAATTTCGTTTATTTTTATACCGTTATTTATTTGCCTCTGTCTATTGCTGGTCCAGTGGTAAGCTTGTTTAGCTTAATTCTTCGGCCTTAAATTTTCTAATTTCTAGATGAATATGAGCTCTGCTTCGTATGGCATACCATCAGATAAGTAGACTAAGGTTATGAATAATGCACTTGTGAATGATAATTATATTTTACTCAGTTAAATTTTCCCTATAGAGATGACCGCCGTAATTATTTTGCAAGGAGTTCTTAAATAATAATTAATTACTTTAATATATATATATATGATAACTATGTTAAAAATATTATTCCGTAATTAAATAAAAAATACGAGGACTAACTGAGATTTGTGCTTAAAATATTCCGTGACCAAGTCATTGATCATATTATATAACGTGATCTGAAGTGAAATTTTCCAATGTTACCTACCTATTTCATTCACCCAAACGCAAGATGCATAGCTTAGTTTTAGTGGAAATTACAAAAAAAAGGAAATCGTTAGGAAAATTGTGATATTTGTTATATTAGGAAAGCGCCTTATACTTTAAGACGAGCAGTCGGAGCTTTGATGACTACGTAACATCATCACATCATCCGCAATTTTTTAATGCTGAGTGCACTATAATTCCGATTGGCCACTGGAAACTCATTCAAGAGCTTGACATCATAGCTGTCACGAAAGTGTTATGTCAGCGAGAGGTACACCCCCGGTCGTGTTGGCTACATTCGGCTCCAATGTAGCATGGCACTACCTTATGCTTTTTAATATTTTGCTAATCATAACTTTACTATAATGTACCTAATAAAATTGTAATTCTAATAGGTATTCTAATATTCAGACCAAATAAAAAGTTTCACTTTTTGAGCTTTTTATTTGGTCTGAGGGTCTGAGTTCTAATACTAGATATTTTGAAATATCAACTCACAGATATAGTGCCTTGCTTTTACGACTTAAAAGGCGTTTAGAATATGTATAGGTGACTGCATTGTTGTGCATTGCACAATAATAGTTCAAAGGAATGATCTAGATATTTTTTATCTAATCATTAAAATAACGAAATAACATTATAGTATTTTTTAGCGTACGCTTCAGCGAGCTTATTCTTCTCGTGCTTTTTATGGTATAGGGCAAACGATCAGTCGATGTCATTTTCCTCCATGGGCCACTGGCTGCTTACACACCGCTCGTGATATCACATACTTTGGTCATCTTTGGCCCACCACTGCTACTCCTGTATCGCCAGGATCTACAGCGGCAACCACACTTGACCCTTTGATATGATCTCAGGGAGCCCGAGGGAAAAACTAAATCTCTCGTGACACCCGCAACGAATTTAATCAGAAGAAAGTAGGAGGCGTAGAAAGTAATACCAGTTTCCCTACCTAATCAAAGCGTCTAAGCATAAACTTTAATCATCTGCCCTATGACATCCTATGAATCCCAATAACTTGCAATTTTTTACTTATTTTTGATATAAATTGCTTTTTATACCAGTGATCATAGGCCGTGGTGTTATTCTACCGACTGCAGTTATTAAAGTTAAGAAAGTAGTAGTAGGTAGGTAAGTAAGTGAAGGTACTAATCACAAAAAAGATACTATGACGGTTTCAAAAGAATGATATTGAAAGCAAGACCTTGGTAATATGTACAATGAAAATAACACCTTTGAATTCTAAGAAATGTTTCGAAAACCGTGTGTGTAACGAATAGGCCGCACTAATATTATATACACTAGAAATATGAGAAAGCTTATTACTTGTTGGTATCTCATTGCTTTATATGTATTGTGATACATATTGAACAACTATGGTATCATACTGATATCTATACATATAATCATCATCATCAGCCTATTTTTGTCCACTGCTGGACATACGCCTCCCTAAGTGCACGCCATTGAGCTCGATCAGCTCTCCGTCTCAAGACCGTGCCAGTGGGACTGGTCCACCAAATAAAGGTCGCTCAGCGAGCTATGGAGAGGGCTATGCTCGGAGTATCTTTGAAGGATCGGGTCCGGAATGATTTAATCAGACAAAGATCTAAAGTTACCGACATAGCCCAAAGAATGAGTACCTAAGCTGTAGCGTAGGACGCCCTGCAGCTAGATGGAGTGACGACATACATATATTAAAATAGTAAAGTTCCTGTGTTGACATTGAATATATTTACGAAAAAGTAATTGGGGGCGATGTTAACATAGTATTAGAACACTTCCATGTTTTTAAATTTTTTTGTCTGTCTATTTGTCTGTTTCTCCGGGCAAATCTTCGAAATCACTGGACGGATTCGAATTAAACATTTTGTGGTATATAGATACTAAGCCTGGTCAACATCAAAAACAATTTTTACTGCGGTAAAATCGCTCATTGCAAGCAAACAATAACAAATCTCTTTGATTATAATATGACTACGCTACGCGGACGAAGTCACAGGCACCAGCTAGTTACAAATATAAATGTTGATTATTATTTTTTCACGCAAAAAACTTTCTTGTGTACGAATTTGTTTGAAATTTAGCACGGATATCTGTTACAGTTTGAAATAATATTATTTAATTATTACTTTTATCTCGATATTCGATCAAAGCAAACAGCCAAATCCACTTTATAAAATAACTAAAGCATTGTATGCCTTTTAAATTGACTTCATTAAAGGAGGTTATGAATTTCACTTTAACAATTTTACTTGATTTTTATGTATAAAATCTAAAAATGAATAAATGTCTGGATGCCTTTGCCATTTGCCTCCCCTCCTACATCATTACAAAAAACTACCGCGTAATACACTGTTTTGGTTTCAGTCGTAAAGACGCATTGAGGGCCTAGTGGGTCTAAAACATTTCCGGATTGCCATATCTGTGGCCCATCTGAACCTCGGTGACTTCCTCGTACACCAGCCTTCACGGGGCGAAGGGCAAGGACGAACAAGATGGTACGCCATGGTGTATTGCTGCGGAATTGGGCTCGACCAGGAGATACCTGTGAATTAGGGTTAGTACTCATTTCGCACAAAAAAAATGCCCAACTTGTGCCAAATGATTCCTTTCAATTTTTCATACTGTACTAGGGGTCATTTGGCACAAATTTTATTGTATTTTTAACATGTACAAGATGTACGTACAATCGAGTACAGAGTACCAGGAGCGCAGAGATCATGAGGAGTTGCTTGTAACCCATACTTGGCACTATAGGTGTGCTTCTCGTAACTTATGTGTTTCTGAAAAACGCACTCGGAGGTACCAGGAGCGCAGAGATCATGAGTTGCTTGTAACACATACTTTGCACTATAGGACCTTCTCGTAACTTATGTGTTTCTGTGAATTATAGTACAGTAAAGTGACAGCTATGTCCTGTTTCGTGTGGTTTATGAGTAATATATAGGTGGAAGGGGAGGACGAAAGATGTCCATGGACGTCAGTTGTCATCAAAAGGGATCCGAATACTCTTTTGCACCTTTATACTATTAAATAATATCATTTTCTCTCCTTTCCTTTCATATATGATGACAGCATGGCCATCAGAAAGAGGTAATGCCACACTGCGTGCTTGCATGCAGTCGAATTGGGCCGGCACGACCAATGAGGTACCCCTCGCTTACACCAGACCGGCGCAGCTGTGCTGTCGTGTTTCGTGCGGTATGTAAGTACCTAGCCGATGGCCCATGGAGGTGGAAGGAGAAAGGAGGTTAGCGCATCTGTATAGCCTCTATGCGGATGTTTGTGGGCGTCGGTAGTCATGATAAAAAAAAATCACTGCAAAATATCATACGAGCGTAATGACTAACCCATTTACAATTCAGTGTGGCGTTATCTATTATTAATAGTTGTAGATAAAACAAAATTAATATAGTAAAACCACAGAACTCTAGATAAATCTGTGCGTTGATTTCTTTGCAACTGATTCCAGTCGACACGACAAAAAAAATACTGCTGTTTCGACGCGCAACGCAGAATAAGTAGCAAGTATTTAAAATATGAAGCTTTATTAAAATAAATTATCTAAATTTCTAAAAGTTTGTAGATACAACATCCGAAATATTTTAAAGGCTCCCTATTCACACAGATATGTACGTATAGCGGAGCTTTAAGCTTTTAATTATTATTACCAGCAGCCAAATCTTCAACCCTCTCGAACACCGTCATCATCTAGCCCTATTCTAACAGTTTTAATTGCGGACCTCTGCAGTCAATTAGAGGCACCCTTGAGTATCGACAGTCAAGGTCCCAACAAAAATCTTTGCTAATTACGCCTTGCTTCGCCTTCGAGCTTATCTCAAAGTTACGTCAACTTACGTGAGATTCAGGATCAGATTTGCCTATATAATAGGGACACATTTGGTATATGGGTACAGTTTTGTGTGGACTCCATTTGGTAGCACTACTAAACGCAATGATGAAGCTGGTACGGTTTTTTTTGTATTTGAACGTGAGAAAATAAATAGTTTAATAAGTGAAAATTATAAAATTATTATTAGTGTGTGTCGCTTGAAGGAATTAAAAATGACGAGGAGGAGATTTAAAATTAGTTTTGTATCATTGTAATAAACCTAATATAATAATAATATTAATAACTAATATTGTGGTTTTAGCCGTATTTTGGCTCCTGGGGCAGACGCTTCAGAGAGACAAACCATCTGCGCAGGACATAATAATTCAGAAAAATTTGTTCAGTCGCAAGTTTATACTCTTTTTCCTCATTCTCATATTCCGATGAAAATAATCAGGCGCAGGACCGACGTATTAAAGTGCTCTCCGAGGCACTCTCCGAACACCGCTAACTTCCTTACTCCGGACCGGAATTAGAAATTCAAATATCTCCATCTCTATTGTTCACTGTATTATTGCCTTTATAATTAATCTGTTCTGTACGAGAATGTGAATTTTATCAATAATGTTGTAAACAGTTAAAAATAATTAACGTTTTTCCTTCAAACGCGTCAAAACACAAGTTTAGTTTAAAATTAACGGAAGTGAGGGTCGAAGATGGAGAGATCAGACTTGGTATATGTTGATAAAGAAAATAGAAGACAGTATACGGTGGGTAGATAATAGGATACATGGATAAATTTATAATTTGTTAATGGTAGGTATATTTTGCGGCTTGTGAATTTCCAGTGGCTCTTCTTAGGTGGGAAGATTTTTTTACTTTAGAAGGAGGTATTTGTCCATAGACACAATACACTAGCGGACGCGCGCAACTTTGTTTACGTGAATTCGTTTTTTTCCGCAGTCGGTTAAAAAGTAGCCTAATAATAGCCTTCCTCGCTGAATGGACTAACTAATACTGAAAGAATTTTTCAAATCTGACCAGTCGTTCCAGAGATTAGCGCGTTCAAACAAACAAACTCTTCAGCTTTATATTATTAGTATAGATATAGAGATAATCTTCGAACCCTGTTTATAACTACGAAATTCCATTTCTAGTTTTTACATCAGGATAATAGTTAAAATATATATTATTTTATGATATAATGATAGGCTTTTTTGTGTTTTTTATTCATTCAAAGTTCATTATTAATTCTTATGTTTCCTCTATTTATGTTAAAAAATATAATATTTTCAGTTTGTGCTCGCTGCTTTGGTCGCCGTAGCCGCTGGGGCTCGCTTGGAGGGTCTCGAGCGCGCTTACCTCCCGCCCAACGGGCCTCAGGGGTCCAACGGGTTCCCCTCTCCTGGAAGTGTCCAAAATGGAAACAACGGGTTTGGAACTGCAGGCAACAGCCAGAGCCCCTCCCAGGGCTCTGAAGGGTCCGGTTTGGGTCCTGCTACATCCAACCAGTACCTGCCTCCTGATCACGGACCCTCCAACGGATTCAACTTCGGTGGATCCTCATTCAGACGTAAGTTTCGCAAATAGTGAAAGAAATATTATTGGTTAGTTTTTTATTTTTTTTTGTTTTCTAAGCTTTGGTGTTTTTACGGTATAGGGGCCCAAGGTGGTGGGAGGAGAAAGGAGGGCATCTGTATAGCCTCTACGCGGACGTCTGTGGGCGTCGGTAGTCATGAAAATGGCTCCGACTACACGTTTGCCCCCCTATACCATAAAAAATTGGGGGGCAAACGAGCAATCGGGTACTCTTTTATGACTGTCGACACCCATAGACATCCGCATAGAGTATTATATAATTACGTTGCCCTCCTTCTTCCTCCCATCCACTGGCCGCGGGCTACGTCTTACACACCGCACGAAGTTCGACGAAGCTGTCACTTTACGCCGGTATCGTGCAAGAGAAACCTCCTGGGTCGTGCGGGTCCAAGTCTGATACAATTCTTTATTTATTAGGAAAGCGGCATAACAGCAATGAAACATTTGTATTATTACGATTTATATCGTATTTTCCACATGAGTATTTCGTCCGCGGAATATCTCAAGAAAATTATATAGCATAAGGGTGCAAAAGTGCAGCAATCGAAGCCATTTTCATGACTACCGACGCCCATAGACATTAGAGGCTATTCAGATACGTTCCCACCCTTCCTCTTTCTCCTTCCTCCATAGGCCACCGGCTGCAGCCCAATTGGGCCAGCACGACCGGGGAGGTATCTCTCGCTTATACGAGACCGGCGTAAAGAGACAGCCTGCTGTGCTGTCGCTTTTCTTGTGGAGTGTAAGTAGCCCGTGGCCCATGGAGCTAGGAGGGGAAAGGAGGAAGGGTGGCTTGCCGCATCTGTATAGCCTCTATGCGGATATCTATGCGCGTCGATAGTCATGAAAATGGCTCCGACTGCTCATTTACACCCCTATACCATAAAAAAAAATCACAAGCAAAATTTAATATTCTTCTTTATTTTAACTTCCAGCTGGCTCAAACTTCGGCTCCAGCCCCCAGGGAGCCCAGTACAACCAGTTCGGTTTCCCCAACCGCCAGTACCTGGCGCCGCAGACCTCGAGCCAGAACCCTCCCCTGCAAGCCTTCGACGAGCAGACGGGATATCATTATTAGACCCCAACAAGTGGTTGTCTTGAAGTTTTGTGTTCATTAAATGCGATTGTATTTTTATTGAAATAAATTTATATTTTAAAAGTTGTTGTATTTTTCCTTGTGTTTAATAATATTAAATGCTAGCTGTTACCCTCGGCTTCACTCACGTGATTTTTCGCGATAAAAAGGAGCCCTTGTAACTCTTCAGTCCTTCAACTATCTTCGTACTAAATATCAGATCGATTCGTTGATCCGATTTGATGTAAAAGAAGGACAAACAAATAAACACACTTTCGCATTTATATTATTAGTATGGGCTATCTGTACCTACCCTGCGCACGTTGCTACGCCACGAAGTCGAGAGCCCACAACAGAGTTGCGAGGCCTAACTAAGAACTGCTCAGCTGGGAGATCCTCCACCCGTCTCTCTTAGCTCAATGCGGCGGCATGAATTAGGAGGACCCTTGGTGGTGGTGTATGGTGGTTGGTGGTGACCGGAGGTGAGCAATATGACTAGGGGTCTGGATGGGAACCTGACCCCATTGCACGGTTCCGACGTGCAGTAGGAACTGTTCAAAGGCAGCCGGACAGTCCCTAAGAAGAGGAAGTCTGGCGTTTTCACAGAGACCAGCCTGCCGCTGAAGGGATACTGTTGCTTATAATATATTCGGGACCCTATAATAATTATAGCGGCTGAAGGCACCCGTAGGGATTTAGAGTTGTCGAGTCCGACACTGCACCTGGTTGAGCCACCCGGTCTGCTGGGTAGTTTGCATAAAGGAAAAAAAAACAAAAAGAAAGGGCTGATCGACTTACAGCTTTTTTGGGTCATACCTATTGGGGATAGAAAAATGTTTCCTACTAAAAAAATATTATGAAAGACCGAAAAGAGACCCAAAAAAAATATTTTTTTGAATCATTCATCATACTCAGCTAGTTAAAAAATAATGATGTTACCAACAATGATTATATTAGCGCTAATTGTAGAAGTAAATATTAATATACAATAATTTAATCTATATCCTACTAATATTATAAAGGCGAAAGTTTGTGAGTGTGTTTGTTACTCTTTCACACAAAAACTACTGAACGGATTTTCAGAAACTGTACAGTAATATAGCTTTCATATCAGAATAACATAATAATTTAAAATTTATAGGGATTTTTTATAATTTGGTTATAATATAACGATAACTGTCAAGTAAGTCGGAAAAAAATCAAGCAATATTGGCGTGCGCTGCCCTAATCGTTGGAGTTACAAAAAGATAATTACTGTAGGATTATTTATCTTAAATAGTTCTAAATAAAAGTCGGCGACAGAATATATCTATCTTTTATGTTTAAGTCACTATGACCAAAATAGTGAAACAAACATTCAATTAAATTGGATATTTTTTAACGATGCACAATTTAGAATATTTATCGAACTCTTATGAAAATTGATACATCTGTCACTTTACGTATTGAATGTAGATAAACTTTGTCTTTTACACTAAGTGATTTGGACGAATAGATTAAAAGTTATTATCACGATAAGATTGACGTAAACGGAATATCTAAAGCGCCTAAAATGCGCGGCGACAAATTCGATCCTCAAAGCGGTTTATTGTTTCATTCAATACGTATATATTTAATATAATATATATTTCAGTATAATATTAGATTATGTATAATAATAACAACACCATTTTTGAAGTCCGAAATCCACGCGGGCGAAGCCGCGGGCGAAGGCTAGTAGTATATAAAACTCAAACGTGACATAGCCATCTATCAACGCACAGCCCAAACCACTAGACGGATCAAGCTGAAATTTGGCATCCAGCTAGATGTTACGACGTAGGCATCCGCTAAGAAAGGATTTTTAGAAATTCAATCCCTAAGGGGGTGATATAGGATGTTGAAGTTTATATGGATTTCGCGGTCGAAACCGTTGGGCACATCTAGTATAACATAAAATGTTAAACTTAATTTTATCTTTTTAAAAAATATACTTTCAACTTGTTACAAAAGGGGAAACACTAAACAAAAGGGTTTACATAATACGGTGGTTGCTTTATGTTCGCTTGTTGACATTTTTGCTCGTTATGTTGTTTCCTCGGATTGTGGCGTTGTGTAATGCGATTTTTCATAATGATTTCTAAGATTACGTGATTTTATTACCTGATCCCACTTACAGAGTTTTAGTGATAGTTTTGGTGTTTTCCATAGTTTTAATTGCCCCTTGTGTTGAATTTATTTCCACAATTGTACGAGACCTATTGAAACAGTGACTCATTTGTGTAGTTGTGCCCCCCCTCTTTATTTTTTAATTTGTTTTTTTTATTCAAAATTCAAATAATGGTTCACAGAATACATCAACCTACAAACTTTCAACTACGAAGGCCCAATAGTTTCGGAAAAAATGACTGTGACATACGGATTGACGGACGGACAGACGCACGTGTTGAATCTATAAGGGTTCCGTTTTTTGGCGTTTCGCTACCGAACCCCACAAACGAAATCCTTAATATGACGCGTTGAGGGTTAATTTACCTCTGGCATTGTAAGAGTAAGTACCCTTTATGCAAGACCTACTACTACGACTAAAATCCTTAAGCCTAGTTACTTTTGTTTACTCTGAACATTTCATTAAACAATTTTATTAGCCTGCCCTTCACCTAGCCTTGACGACGACCTAGATGAGTCTGATTCTGATCTTAACGTACAAATCATGTTATTTCCTTTTCTGCCAACTACTCTGATAACAGATAAACATCACGATTATTGTCATAATACTAGCAAAATATACAGATTTATTTTTTGGTCACCGGCCAAAATTTAAAATAAGGAAGTAAACATCATTCCAATTAAATTTTATCGTCTAATTGTATTTTTTTTTAAATAAAAATCGATTTGAAATGGTCCTTAAAAAAGTCATCGATTGTTGTTCTTATACGAAATGTATCGACTTAAAGGTCAGTGACGTCGGCCTACCGTGAGTTGCGAGTGTGATGCACGTGGTGACCAATAAATAAATTTTACAAAATGGGACAAAGTAATTGTATCTAATTATTTTTTATTTCATATATATCGAATGTAATATTGATTCTGAACCAAACGTGAAAATATGGCCGGTGACCAAAAAAAAATTTTTTAATATTTTCCAATAAGGAACAAGCTTCTAGACTGCCACGCTAACTATTGGCTGAAATGTGAACCGAATGCTAGCAAATTCACAAGCTATATATACTTCGTAATACGTATGATATAAAATAATTTGTCAACATGTCATTGTCATTTTGTTTTGCTAGAACTTAATTCCGAAAATGTATCTGTTTGTATCTTTATTTTAAACAGATTTGAATTAAATTATTTGACTAACATACTTATGTAAGAATAGTAATTGTTTTATTGTTAAAAATAAAATTGCCAAGCTTAAAATAGTTTTATTAGATTATTTATTTCTGTAAGTTACAATAAACTAGACTTTCCTAAAGGGAATTCATATATGTATTAGAAATGAGTTTTTCGACGCCACAGTCGCGTCGATCGGCTGTCACCGCGCCAAGGTCAGGTGAACTGTCATCGCTCTCCGTGTCCATGAATTACTTGTTTTAGCTTCGAATAAAATATTTTATTCATTTTTTTTTTATTTCATAAATCGAATGTATTATGAACCAAATCTGAAAATTTGGCCGGTGACTAAAAACTAACCCTGTATAACTCAATCAGGTTTGCAATTTATATAGCATATATTTTTTTTATATAGTATAAGCCATTTTCTTGACTACCGACGCTCATAAACATCTGCACAGAGTCTATACAGATGCGTTGCCCTCCATCCTCCTCTACCCTAAATATGCCACACAATGGGAATTTCCTAGATTCCTTAAAAATATTTACAATCATGATACAAATCAAATTGCAAAATTTTAGTACTTGAATTTTTTAAATATTTTCAGACACCATGGCAACATTTGTGGAAAAAATATGTCAAAGTATAACATAAGATCAATTATGCTCAAAAATTGAACGAACCTGTCGTCTTTCTTTAATACATCTCCCGCGTCCTACAACAACAATTAAAATTTTTGCTCAATTTAATTCAGTCTGTATACATTTTATGAAAAAATACCTAAATACAGGGTTGATAATTCAATGAAACCACATATATTATAGGTGCCTACAATTAATCCGAAACTATTACAAAAAAGTTTACGACAAGTATACGAAAATACTTTTTTCAAACAAGTAAAATAGCGAAAAAAGGTTATCACTCTTTGTACCAGGCGGCTACAGCGAGTACAGGATAAATGACCCGGGCCGGCCATAGTCGGTGATCAGCTGCGATACACCGTGTACGAAGTGAGAAAAAGTTTAAAAAATTCCTGTGGCTAAACTATTGCTCCGATTGATCTGTTTATCTGTGAATCTATTTAGTTGTGAAACCCTGGATATTATACACTAAATATGTGGTTTCATTTAATGCCTCTCACCTTTATCCACCTTGTATAATTGTTTTTTTGCCTTACGAGAACTTAAAAGTAAGAGAAAGATACATTTCAGCTGAATTGAACTGACACGCCAGGGGAAGTACCTTAGACTTTCGACTATAGACGAATTTCAATGGGTATATCAAATGTCTCCTCGTCGTCTCTCCAGCGACGTTTCGCTTAGTTTACAACAGATGGAATGGTTTTATAGTGACTAGAGACATCGCGTAATTCACAAAAGCAACTTTGCATTGTTCTATTGTATTTTATTGCCTTAGTGCCGGGCGGCAGTCACTTTTCTGTCACGGAGTCTTTATCAACACTTTACACTACACACTTTACAAGTTTTAGCTCGAGTTAATTTCGATTGTGGTCTTGTTATGTAGTGTGCAGTATGACGTAGTATCGTGCATAATTCACGATTCTTTTATACCGAATTTTTTAATCGAAACAAACGAAAAAATTAAAGTTTTCTTTTTTTTCAATAAATATAATAATAATTTTAAAACATTTTTTTTATTTGTTATTTTTATAACAGCAACAAAATCGTTTGTGAAAATTACGAATTTCAACACGATTCATTAGATATAGACTAGTGATAGACAGACACGCATAACGGCGTCTTAGTCATACATTCCACCCTTTTGGGTACAGAACCCTAAAAAATCTTTCGCTCTAATTACGAGTCGAACAAAGGGTCAGAAATTGAAAGTGATAGGACAATATTGGTATCAAATACCTACTCAAAATTGCGGATCCTCACTTGGGTTCATTAAGTAAGGCTCTATATATTAAATACGGGATTAACACGGGTGTGGGGGAGTATTTGTGCATTGTGTCTACAAGTGTATACCGGTTGGCAATATGGAGAAATTAGTAAGTATTATTTAGTGGAATGAAAGTTGTGAGGATTATTTCTATGCGAACAAATCTACTGATATTATAAATGCGAAAGTTTGTATGTTTGTTTGTTTGTTACTCCTTGACGCAAAAACTGCTGAAACGATTTTCATGAAATTTAACACACACATGGAGAGTAACATGGACACGGGATAGTTTTTATACCGAAAAAAATCTCATATGGGATGCCATGGGATGATTTTCTACAGCACCTAGTAGGAAAATAAATGTATGTTCAGGGGAAGAAGAGAAGATTGATCTAACACTGGCTGGCTCGACACAGGGATTCATGAGCAAACCAGGAAGCCTTTCTTAGTGGTTACAAAAAATGTTTTTTATAGATAATAAAATTAAAAGAATTAGATTGTAATCAGTTTAACAATATTTAGAAATTAAAAATCATTTTTATTTTTTTATTTATCTGGCATCGAAGGTGGCGCCAAATCTTCGCAACCGGCGTATTTGTATGACAAGTTAAGAGTGTGGAGAAAGTAAAACACGTATGTAAGGATTGTGGCTGGCATTTTGTACTATCTGCCCACTCCATGTGTGTATGTGTATGTGTACATGTGTGTGTGTGTGTAAGAAATAGGAAGCGAGCCCAATTCGGCTGGAATGCACAGCAATGATTCTACATACGTAAAAGGTACCTCTGGGGAGGTACCTCTCGCTTACACGATGTGACAGCTGTGCTGTCGCGTTTTTTGCGGTGTTAATTATCCGGTGGTATGCAAAGAGGAAGGAGGGCAGCGCATCTGTGCCTCCATGCAGATTTCTCCGACTTTTTTTTTTCGATCCCCTATAATACTTCTGGTAAGTGATCAAATATTTCTCCTCGCAGGTCATTCTAACCACCTGTTTGAGTGTAACATCTGGTGCGAGTCTCTCCCAAACGTATTTACCAAAAGATCATGATTCTCAAGAAGAGGGACACATCGACAATACGATAGATGATCAAGATCATGAGGTAAACAATGGTAAGATTCTCACAACAACTACTTTTTTATGGTATAAGCGGCCATTGTCATGACTAACCGACGCCCATAGACATCTGCATACAGATGCGCTGCCCTCCTTGGGCTACCGGCTACTTACACACCACACTAAACGCGACAGCACAACTGTCACTTTACGCCGGTCTCGTGTTAGCGAGAGGTACCTCCCAGGTCGTGCCGGCCCAATTCGGCTGCATGCATGCATGCACCTCCTACTTACTATAATATAGTGTACATTTATCATTACACATTAATTGTGTCTATCCATCCAGCCATCTTTCTTAAATACTAGTAAATTAAATCAAATAGATTTAATTTACTATAATTTAAGAAAGATGACTTCCTTATACTTTCAGTCTATATTTTTGTTATTTTGATAATATTTTTTTAGGTTACCTGCCGATACCAAGTATGCCTTACGAAACAGTAAACACCATGCCGGATGGACAAGGAAACGTACTGGTGCGGGGAGCGTTCGAGTACCAGGGCGACGACGGAAGGGTCTATTCCGTCACCTTTACAGCTCGCGAGGATGGGTTCAGACTACCCGCGGCCGGCGTCATGCCACCACTCCCCATGGCCATTCCTCAGGATATACTGGTGCCCATGAAGCCGAATGATCAGGCAGCTGCTGGCATTTTTGATGACAATGGTAAGGAATTGGCAGACTTAATCTATATGTATAATACCTAATATAGTATATTAGGTTGGGGAAAAAGTCTTTTTACATTATAGTATGACTGAGCTTTTAATAAAATCTCTTTGGCTACTATATACTATTTGTATTTGGCTGTTTTTGGTATCATTAAAAAGTTTAAATTAAAAAAAAAATAATTCTAAATTCAAATTAGGAAAATGATGTGTTTTTCACTCGTATTTCGTACTCTCAAGATGAGTGAACCTAATGAAGAAATTCGATACATTTTAAAATTTTACTACAAAAAAGGTAAAAATGCAACGCAAGCTGCGAAAAAAATTTACGATGTTTAGGGACCTAGTGCAGTGTCTGTGAGAGTAGCACAAATTTGGTTTAAGCGTTTTCAATCCAGAAGTTTTGATGCCAAAGATGCACGTCGCTCTGGTCGCCCTATTACGGATAAAATTGATGCCATTTTTGAAAAAGTGGAGCAAGATCGGCATATCAGTAGTTACGACGTAGCTGAAGAACTGGGGATTGACCACAAAACAGTATTCGCGCATTTGAAAAAAACTGGGTACACAAAACTCGATATTTGGGTACCCCACGAGCTCACTGAAAGAAACCTAATGAATCGTGTACTACGTACTGTACTCATCTGTGATTCTTTATTACGACGCGGACGTAATGAAACTGAACCATTTTTGAAAAGGCTGATAAATGGGGATGAAAAGTGGAACACGTACGACAAGAACGTCCGAAAAAGGTCATGGTCAAAGGCCGGTCAGGCTTCACAGACTGTGGCGAAGCCCAGGCTAACTCGCAACAAGGTGATGCTGTGTGTGTGGTGGCATTGGATGGGCATTATTCATTATGAGCTGTTACCACCACTCAGGACCATCGATTCTGAACTCTACTGCGAACAACTGATGAGATTGACGGAAGTTGAGAGAAAGCCACCGGAATTAATCAACAGAAGGGGTGTAGTTTTTCATCATGATAACGCTAGAACCTCACACATCTTTAGCCACTCAGCAAAAATTAAGAGAGTTTGGCTGGGAGGTGTTAATGCATCCGCCGTATAGTCCTGACCTTGCACCTTCGGATTTCCACCTGTTTCACTCTCTTCAGAATTTGCTAGGCAGTGTCAGGTTAACATCACGAGAGTATTTTCACCAGAAACCCCAAAATTTCTGTAGCAATGGGATCATGTCCCTACCTGTAAGATAGCAAAAAGTTATCGAACAAAATGGCACCTACATACTTTAGTTAAATGTAAATAAACTATAATAGAAAATCATTTGAATTTTCTTAAAAAATGCGAAGAAACTTTTTCCCCAACCTATTATATAAAACTCAATGGTGACATAGACATCTATCAACGCACAGCCCAAATCACTAGACGAATCGGGCTGAAATTTAGCATGCAGGTAGATGTTATGACGTAGGCATCTGATAAGAAAGGGTTTTAAGAAATTCAACCCCTAAAGGGGTGAAATATGGTGTTGAAGTTTATATGGATTTCTTAGGAATTAAACGCGGGTGAAACCGCGGGGCACAGCTAGTATAAGGGCGAGTGAAGCCTGGGGCTTTCTCTGGGGTGGCTTATGTCAAGCAGTGGACGTCTGGGAGCTAATGATGACGATGATGAAGGCCTTACACAACCCCGTGGTAGTGAGTTTTGTGACACATATGAAAGAACTGTTAGTGTTGTTAAACTGCTTTGAGTTTTTGAATTTTTGGAAGGAGAGCAACGAATTACAGTACAACCTCTATGCAGATGGGACAATGGGCGTCAATATTTATGAAAATATTTCTTTTTTTCACAAAACGTTCAGGTTTTGATTCGCCAAAATTGTGCGCCTAAAATTAATTATTTTGTTAGAAGAAACCCTTCTGGGTAGGGTAATGATATTTGAATTTGAACGTAATTGGGGGTAGATAAATAAAAAAAAGGTAATTCTGTTTCATATTCGAGTTAGCTTATTATTATTCTTTGGATATTATTTATGATACTATTATGCTATAACTGAATGTTATTTTGTAAGATTATGCCTACAAATATCTTAGAATATGTGAATGTGAACGTCGAGAGTCGAGGTAAATACTTCGATTTTATAACGCGATTAAGTCCCGTTTACAGTATACAAATATGAAGCGGATTAATCACACTTGTGTTAAAAAATTGTGAATGATACGCGGGAGTTACCGCAGTATGCGTGTGCTGCAATCGCCACTTTGCCTCCCTTGTATCATAAAATACTATTAAAGTAGGTACATAAGTTTTCCGCTATGAAGCTTTTATTACGAACCCTTTTGTTGAATTGCAAAGGGCTTTTATAATAGTGGTACTATTTAAGTAGTTTAAGAGCTTTGGAGGTAGGGGGAAATAGTGCCATCTAGTGTAGTAGATGCGTATTAAAATAGTTCTAGTCTAACCAATCGATGACTGTCCCTTTCAACGAATAGTGTAGTTTTGAAACGAGTCAGAGATGGAGCTCGTGTACCATCGTACTTTTTTGCATAACATGGAACAACGCATCTTGGTATTTTTTTGGTAGTTGATATTACATAGTAAAATAAAAATATTGGTCACTTTTCTGATGTGTTTGAGATTATAATAATAGTAGTCAACATACTTATGTCTTAGATACCAAACTTTCAGTATTTTACGAGTTATTTTATAATAAAAATAACAATATCCATAGTATTATCGCTAAGAATGTTAAATAATTTCATTTATAAAAACGGATTGGACTTATAGGTGTTGTATACATTTTGGTGGGTACGTCTGTGGTGGGTACACAATTATATTTAGCGCCTCATCAATTTTATTAGCAATGTCAGGCTGGCAAGCATAGCGTACATTTTAATATACGCTAAAGCGAACGAGGCGGAGAAAAAGTAATACTTACCATTTTATATTGTACTTTTCGACTGCTCAACACATGTTAGACTCAGTTAGATTTTGAATTCATTTACATAGACTTAATAAAAAGTACTTTTTATTTGGTCTATGTTCATTTATACCTTACCTATTATTTTAAATGGTTACACACTAAGCAAAAGTAATGAAGACAGACATTAGACAAAATCAGCGTTACATTTGGATTGAATTGCAGTAGAAAATGTTATAGGAGGTGTTCGGATTTCCATAAAGACTATTACTTCCGTGAAGGAATGTTCCTATTATAAAATAAATAAGAAAAAAAATATATGTTCGTTTGTGAAAATAATATTTACTAAGATACTACCGGCCAACACTGGTTCCAAATACGAAAATCGTGAACACAGGAACAAAAGTCGACCAATCGACCTGATTTTTATTCTGTAGATAGTTTATGCAATTACAAGCAACTTTTATTGTTTTATTGTTTAATAATAATATTTATTTTTAAAGAAAAAAAAATTTTTTTGTACGGAGAATATTTTTTTTTTTTTTTTGTTTGCCATTTAACAGCGAACTAACCACGAATCACCTGTATGGAAGATTGTAGAGGGCATTGCTGTCGACATTTTCTTTGAAGACACCATTGACCACGCTGGTTTGCTCACCAGCTCTGTTCACAAACGTGCAATTCTTGACTCCCTACAAATTGTTTAAGTGCCCTCGCGTTGTACCACTTTTCATTTTCGGGGCCTGACATCACAGAGACAGAAGTCGTCAACGGCAACAGAAATCATCCTGATCACAGACTGGGCCTACTGCAGTCCACGAGATACCACCCAACATTACATTTTGCTCGTCTTAGTACCGGTCACACTCCCACAGAACATGGTCTCTGGTCTCAACTTCATGACCACAATGCGCTCGGCGAGAAATAGAGAGG
>LUGF01043601.1:191934-211381 GCA_001625245.1 Calycopis cecrops
AATTGCGCATTTCCAAATTGCGGCACCTCAGCCTGTGGACTGATGACCTGGTCAATATCGTTCGCGCTGAATATATGCAGATTGTGACCGTGACCTGTGGACCTGTGGATAATGATGATGATGAATGATTTATCATGTCGCTAACGCATTTCTTCATTCATGATTTGTGAAACAATAGACTTAGATACTTGTAACCGTTATGCGCAGTCCTTGTTAAACAAATGTATATATAAAAGGTATTTTATTAATGATGCATTAGAACAAAGTAATTACCTATTCCGAATAATCTGCTAAATATTTTTTTTTTCAGTTCAATATAATCCAGAAGCACCTGTGCATAGTCGTGAGGACATAAAAGGTGAGTACAGAACCTTTCGGTAGCCGGTCTTATTGTGGCCATAGTACGTTTTTCGCTCTTGCTCTGTGTGTTCGGCATTCTTGTAGTTCTTCGAATTTTGAATATTCTTTACAAAATCTTCTGGCTACCACTTTTCTTCACTATTTTTACTATTGTTCGATCCGGCGACGTATGGACTATCAATGTACGGCACACCTTTGGCCGTACGGGGAACAGTGGCCTGTACTTGACGTTCGTTATCGAATAAGCGATTGGTGTGCACGTACTAAATAAAACACGGTTCTTCAGAATAGTAGAATCACTGGGGTGCGAAAGTGGGTGGAACAAGGAGAGAGAACTCGTCTTGATTTTTCTTCTATCTTCTTGAGTTACTTCAGGTAGTTCAGAGGAGTAGAGAGTGCGAGTATGGCTCGGCTTTTATTTCTATCCCCACTACCCTAACTAGTTTAACATTATTTATTTTACATAAGTGGCATGTCGCTGCGACGCTCCGTTCGAGAAAGCGCTGAGCAGCTAAGCCTTCGCACGCTGGGGACTAAACTCCGATATCTTAAAAATTATGTACACAGCAATTATCGAACCTATCATCTTGTATAGCTCTAACGTATGGGGGGAAAAGACAAACACAAAACAGATAAAGGACAAGTTAAACAAAATAGAAAGAATATTTACGAATATCATCGCCAAAGCCCATAGAACTACGTCCCTCATGTTCGGCTGCATAATCTCCGGAGTCTTCCCTCTAGACCTCAGAACTTAAGAACAAAGAGAACATACGTGATAAAAAGAGGAAAACCTCTCACAGAACTACGAGGAAGAGAATTGGAAAAGAAGATTAGCCCCTTTGACCTACCCCATCCGGCAGAGAGAAAGTTCATAACCTACAGCCACGTAAATACCGCTGTCGACCTGATACAACAACACAATGCACTTTGCACTTCACATATACACGGACGGCAGCAAGATAGAGGGGACAGTGAGAGGACCGATTACCTACTAGAGGGAGGCGTAGAACTGGGATACGCCAGGAGTACACTATCATCGTACTGCAGTGTATACAAGGCAGAATTAGCAGCCATTTGCAGAGCGATCAAACACATCAAAAAAAGAAAACTCCAAAGCGTACATTATCAGCGACTCAGCTCTGCAAACCTTGACCGACCCGAACACCCTCAACCAAATTGCGTCAAAAGTTAGAGACGTTAGACGCTAGAAGCTAAAACATTTGAAAAATAACGACAAACGGCAGTGAAATCAACCCAGCTTGGATTAAAGCATATGCGGACATAGAGGGGAACAAGAGAGCAGATAAACTGACTAAAGAAGCAGCATTAAACACTTCCCTATATCGTACACAAAAAGAGCCATAAGAACAGGAAACCATAGCGAAATGAGAGGAACGATATAAAGAAGCAAAAACCGGAACCATGAAACTTACAGAACAACAAGAAAAATGGACAAAGACAACTGCTTAGCACAATTACTTACTGGCCACAATGGACTTAGGGCATATCTTTTCAAAATGAAAATCACCACAACTTCAACCTGTACCTGCGACGACGAGGCAGAAGAGACCATACCACACATATTGTTAGATTGCCCTAAATGCACCGTGGATAGATACGAATGCGAAAACAAAATACCACACTCTCGACAACATAAAACAATAATGGAAGACGACGCAAAGAGATACAAATTCATCACCTTTGCAAAAAGTATAGTAAGAAAAATGGGCGCCGCAAACGGCCCCAGAATACTACCTACCAAATAGAACGAGACCAAGAGGCAAATTAGAGTAAAATGAATAATAATAATACACTTAAAATAATGAGATGAATACAGAAAAATAAGTGATGATAAACAAATTAAGACATAATTTATAATAAAATTAATTTAATGAAACAGTGAAATAAAGAATCGAATATAAATATAACATAAAAGAAATACATTAATTAATAATCAATAATTCCTAATTAATTCAACAATAGCACAATAGTAAAAATGACATGAACGAATACAAGATTATATAGCAATTCCAAACAGAGTCCCAAAAAGGAAAGCATTGAAACAGCTGAAAGTGACTGTGATCCGCAGTCGGCCGGCATGTGCTTGCCGATCAGGGCCACAGCTAAAAAACGCAAGAGCAAGATTTGAAGACAAAAAAAAACAATCACCGATATAACCGTTGCGCCAACGTAGACGATTATTACAATGTTCACTTAAAAAAAAACCCTGCGGCACAGAGCGCAGCGTCAGTCTCATAGACTATACACTAATACTGAAATAGATCCGCAATTCTGTGATTTAAAACTTTTGTTAGGCCCTTCAGCAATAGATGGCGCTACAATAGTTTAGTGCCGCAAAATCCGTTAGTAAATCATCAGTTCATTACAAGAAAACATCTATAATAGATGTTATTGCAGATTATTTTAAACCGACTTTACAGCAACCATGCCCACGGGTGGTGGTGGATATACAGATGCGCTGCCCTCCTTTCTCCTCCCAACTCTACAGGCCCCGGTGTCTCAATTGGGCCGGCACGACCGGGGAGGGCCTCTCGCTATGACAGCTGTGCTGTCGCTTTTCGTGCGTTGTGTAAGTAGCCGGTACCCCATGTAGGTGGGAGGAGAAAGGAGTGCAGCCGCATCTGTATAGCCTTTATGCGGATATCTATGGGGGTCGATGGTCATGAAAACGTCTCCGACTGCTCGTTTGCCCCCCTATACTATAAAAAAAATCACAAGCAAAATTGTATAATCTTCTCTATTTCTTCTTCCAGCTGGCTCAAACTTCGTCCCCAGCCCCCAGGGAGCCCCGTTTAACCAGTTTGGTCCCCCTAACAGCCAGTTCCCAGCGCCGCAGAACTCAAGCCAGAACCCTCACCCGCCCCCCTACGAGTTGATGTCGGGATATCATTAATAGGCCCACACCACGAGGTTGTGTTGACACACTGTGATCATTAAATACGATTATATTTTTATTGAAATAAATTTATATTTGAAAATTTATTGTATTATTCCTTGTATATATTATATACTAGCTCGCTTAATACCCTCGGCTTCGCTCGCGTGGTTTTTCGCGTTAAAAAGAAGCTTATGGCACTCTACAGTCCATCAACTATCTCCGTACTAAATATCACATCCATTTGTTGATCTGATTTGCTGTATAAGATGGACAAATAAACAAACATAAGACATTCACATGCATAATATTAGTATGAACTATCTGTACCTACCCTGCGCGCGTTGTTATGCCACCAGTAGCTAAATCAGCAGGATCCAGGGCTGATTAACTTCACCCGAAGATGTGTCCACCTTGTCGTTGTGTGGGGGGGGAGCTACCAATAGGATACCCATACCGAACAGATAAGGTGGGAGGGGCCAGACTAAGAGCAGCTCAGCTGAGAGGTCCTCGACCCGTTCCTCTCTGTCTACTAGTCGGTAGTAGTTTGTAGACCAAGGGTCAGGACAGGAACCTGAACGGTTCCGACGTGGAGTAGGGACTGTACAATGGCAGCCGGACAGTCCCTAAGAAGAGGAAGTCTGGCCTGTAGATCCGGGACGTGCACGTAGTAAATAAAACCCGGTTCTTCAGAATAGTAAATCACTGGGTGGCGCCAGAGGGCGGAACAGGGGGAGAGAACTTTAGGGCGTCTTGATTTCCTTTCTTTCTTCTATCTTCTTGAGTTTCTTCAGGTAGCCCGGAGGAGTAGAGAGTGCCAGTATGAGCTGGTGGCCTGGATTTTATTCGGAATTTCTATCCCCACCACCCTAGCTAGTTTAACATTAGTTACATCATTTTACATAAGTGGCATGTCGCTGCGACGCTCCGTCTTTAAATAAATGCAAAAAATTACGCTCGCGTCTGTTGTGCGACCCTGCCTTGCTAATATTATTATTTATATTAGCAAGGCAAGCGCGCCAAGCAAGCCAAGCACGCTCAGCCTCATAGACTATACACTAATACTGAAATAGATACGCAACTCTAAGATTTAAGTATTTAGTTACGCCCTTCAGCAACAGATGGCACAACAAAACAAAAAGTTTAGTATCGCAAAAATCCGGTAGATGGCATATCGTTAGGCCCTAATTAGCTCATTACAACAAAACAACTTTAATGGATGTTATCGCGGTTTAAAAATCCTGATAAATCCGTTCAAAGTTGTTTTGTTGTAACTAAAATTAAATTAAATTAAATTAAATAAAAGTTTATTTCAAATTTTTTGATCCATAGATTGTTAGTTACAATTTCTATAATCTAATGTTAGTAGTAGTAATTATTATCATTATCATTTACGCCGTCCTATGGCAATTTCAACCCAGTTGTGCTGGATGGAGCAGTCGTTCCTGGCAGCAATCATCTTTAGGATGCTGTTGTCGCTGGAACGTAAACGATGTAGCAGGGACGATGCTTTTTTGCGCATTATTGCGAAAAAGTCGTCGGTGTGTGCGTCTGCGAACATTTTTGAAGCACTACATCGCCACGGCAGCCCCAAAAGCTTCCTAAAGGTATTATTATAGAGGACACGCAAGGCCTTGTAGGCTCGGCGCGTATATCTCACCCACAGCCCGCCGGTATAGAAAGACTGGCAGTACGCTTTAAATAAAGTGATCTTAACGCCTGCAGTGCACCGCGCGAATCTGCGAGCAATCATATTTCCCCGCACTGCCAACGCCCTGCATTCTCGCTCAATATCCTCTTCATCCCTATTAGGTCGCTCGTGACGATATGACCGAGATATCGGAATCTCTCCACGACATTACGGGATATATAATATATATTCGGGGACCACATAATACCAGGATTGTGGTCATCAATTCTGGTTATCACAATCATTCAACTGAGTGGTTACCTTTTTGGTAATTGTATTACACTGTTGTGCATTTTTCGTTTTTATTGCTGGTTCTATACTTGATACTTAACTACTCATTTTATTTTTTTATTTTTTTAATCTGTTAAACTAATGAATGTTATTTCAATGTGTTTGTTGACTAATATATTTATGTGTAGGTTAAGTATAGAAAAATGTATAGCGGTGTGTTAGAATTACTAAATAAAGTTTTTTCTATTTCTATTTCTATTTCTACATACCGTCGAGACATACGCGTGGTACATGTCGCGGCAGCTGTTTTGGTGCCCTAAAAACCAGTACTTCACTCTTTTTAGAATTATATTTTAGGCCATGCACCTCCGTGTATGTCTCGCAGATGGATACTAGTTTTCTCAGCCCCGCTATCGAAGGACTGAGCAGCACCATGTCGTCAGCATAACTAATGTTATTGAGACACACGTCATCGATGTGGCAGCCGACACGTGTGCTGCTCAGCCGCTCGATCAATTGGTCAACATACACGTTGAACAAAAGGGGCGAGCTCAGTCCACCCTGCCTCACACCGCATCCCAACCTGTACTCATCCGACAGAGCACCGATCCATCTCACCTGATTTTCCTGGTTAGCATACCAGTATCTTAGAAGGGCTGTATACTCCCCCGGCACGCCTGCGTCCCTCAACTTGCCCCACAGCACATCGTAAGACACCAGACAGTAATAGCATACCGTTATCAATAGCAACATTTAACCAATTAATCTGCAATACATAAGTGTTGCAGAGTATTTGAATTGTTGGATTGATTGAAATAAATCTTCTAATTCAACAAAAATATTGATTATAATATTTGTAATATCCTATCAAACTATTTTCTTTAGAATATGGGAATAATATCTGGACGAAAATTGAAATAAATTACGAAATAATTTTACATTATCTTTTTATTTGATTTTTTTTATAAAATTCATGTTAAACATGATTTATTCTTGTCGTAATTGGATATTTTGCCATTTCAAATCCTGTTCACTCCTGTACACCAACTATGTATTTTCAAGATTACATTATATTCACCGTGCACGATTCAGCATATACTTTACTTTTTATTTAATAAATTTGTTTCTGGACAATCACGTAAGTAGGCATTTGTTGCATGATAAAATATGTCTGTCATTAATTTATTAAAATTTTCAATGGGGTGAAATAATGATTTCTTTGTGTAATCAACTTCATAATTAAAGGATTGTAAATTAACTTTTGATCTACACAAATCACGCATGCAATTATTACAATTCTTGAATATTTTTAATTTTACTTTTTTTTACATACCCCAGTTACATATTGTTTTGATTCATTATAAATCAACGAATCACAATTTTTAATTTCACTTATAACAATTAATAAAGCATCAATTTCACATGCAATATCATCATTTTTTGAAATATCAGATTTATTACTAATCAGATTAAAAAGAGATTGAAATAATTTATTAAAGTCTTCTTCACTTTTCGCCCCTACAGAATGTACGGAATTAAAATTGTTAATCTGCAATGTTTTATGCAGTACTTGTGATTTGACTACAATTATTAGGATTTATATTACGCACACCGTTACTCCTAATATCACCAAAAAATTCTCTAACGGATCCTGTTTAAATTTTTTGTTAGCTATTTTTTAAGTTTCTAATTACTATTTAAATGTTGCCACATTTCTTTAAAAGTTTTAATATTGTGTATCCAACTTTTAATTCAAGGGATCTAGGTTATCAATAATTTATTTTATTTATTTGGAAAACTTACAGCTTTTTATGTCATACAATAACTTAGGATTACATGTAAGCATTTAACAGTTTTCACCAGTAGTTATAAACGAAGTTATATATTCTTCATATTCATAAATATGTTTTTAATTAAATATAATGATAATAAATCAGTCATGAAAATATCCACATTCAACTGTAATGTTCCTATAGCAAAAATATCTTAATTTCATCATACATCAATATTATTACCACCGGAGCCTCTTCTTCACCACCGAAATCCCTACAAATCCACTAGTTCTTATGCAGATGTTTAATTCTCCTCTCCTCCTCTCAAATGCACCACCGAACTCACAAACTGAAGCATATGTCGCAGCTTTTGGTAAGAGGTAGTGCCACACTGCATGCTTGCATGCAGTCGATTTGGGCCGGCACGACCGGGGAGGTACCTCTCGCTTACACGAGACTGGCGTAAAGTGACAGCTGTGTGCTGTCGCGTTTCGTGCGGAGTGTAAGTAGCCGGTGGCCCATGGAGGTGGGAGAAGAAAGGAGGGCAGCGCATCTGTATAGTCTCTATGCGGATGTTTGTGGGCGTCGGTAGTCATGAAAATGGCTGCTCGTTTGCCCTCCTTTATCGTAAAAAAAAAAAAAAAAGCTTAGGCCGATAGCACACTCCAGACTTTTGGACAGTGCGACTGGCCATTTAGTCGTTTTTTAGAAGCTGAATACAGCGACGTATGTCAATTAATGTCAATTCACGTCTAATATCCCAAGAGCTTGCGAGCGCCAGACTTTCGTAATTTTATAAAAGTAGAAAGTTTCTCTGCGCATGTCCCCAACACAGATAAGAACTATCAGCGACTATGGAGTTTGAGTCTTGGTTACTTTAGCAGATAATAGGTAGCAAAAGTCTATAAAATTGTACATTAGTTTGACTTTATAAGACTACTCGTTTTGCCAGTAGGACTTTAGATAGTTTGATACGACTATGTTCCCGCCAAACCGTGAAACCCGATCGGTCAGCGTGTGCTCATCTTGCACTTCTGCGCATGGAACAATTTGCTTGTGAACTATTAGTGCTTGTGCCCAATTGCTTACGCTAAACAACTATTTCCCATTTAAAATTAACAGTGCATAATAATTAACAGTGCTTGTGCAAAATTCTGCTTTTCATCGTGTGCGTGTCGCGGGGTGTGTTCCTGGACAAAGGTGAGTCCGCCTGTTTTACCCATCCGATCCTACAATTCCTGTATTATTTCTCTTTTCCTTTTATCTAAGCCCATCCGAGAGACGTTCGTTACGAGGCGGCGTCAGACTATGTGGTAATTACAAACTTAACCAATCTAGTAATGTACATAATATAATAATGTGTGGGCTTGAAGCCACAAAAAACTCGTAGTAATAGTAGGTAGTTGTAAGGAAGAAAATAAATAAGAAAATAATAATATTATCTATACTAATATTTTAAAACTAAATTTGTTATGTACAATTTGTATCATCTTATTTTGTACACAATATATTTGAGCAAATAAAACTTGATTTGATTTGATTTGAATGGATGCTGCTTGTTAAACTCAGAAATCAGTGGTCCGATTTGATCCATTAATTCAGTTTTAGATAGTATATTTATCGAGGCGTGCTATAGGTTTTGTACCTTTATTAAGCTACTAATAGGTGCCAAATATGTACCGCATGTAAAACAGCAGGGCGCTGCTAGTTAAAGGTCCTACTATTATTAATATTAAAAATACGAAAGTTTGTTTGTTTGTTACTGTTTCACGCAAAAATTGCTGAACCGATTTTCATGAAATTTGGCTTACACATAGAGGGTAATTTGGATTAACACAGGATATATTTTCATGCCACAAAAATGTTTTTATAGCATGCCATGAGATAATTTTCTATTGTATCTAAATTTACGCGGGTAAAACCGTGGGGCGCAGCTAGAATAAAAATAAAATAACATTTGTATGATAAAGATTTTTATTCATAGAATAAATAATATTCTCCAACGACTGGATAAAACTTATGTTACAGTTATTGAATATCACATTTCATATCAAAGACGTCATCTAGAGAGAGAACAGATAAAAGAAATGACACACATATTTACACAAGAGAACAAAGATTAAGATGAATTTATCTTTATGTCCGTTCTGTGTCAGTAAAAGAAGACGAAACGAACGAAAAGATATCTATATTATGTTCGTTCTGATGTTAGTACATGGCACATTTCTAGAACTTATCGAATGTATTTATACTTGTCAAGTCTGTGCCTAAAGTTACAGCTTAATAAACATAATATTGATGTAATTCTCGACAATTAGGAATTTCAAAAATATGCTGTTTTACGACATAGTTCAGAAAAATTGGTATAACCATATGATATACATTTTAGATGTACTATGTCTTTAGTCCAAGCCATTTTAAAGTAGAAACTAGTTCACACATACACTCACTTAATGAATATAGAAGGAATATACGGAAGGCTTTAAACATTCTACAGGTATTCCATAATATTGCTCTCAGATTGTTGTCTTACCTAACCTTAGCCTCTTCTAGCCCAATCGTATGAGTATTTGAAATATAGAAAGATGGATAAATGTAATCTACGCTAAATGTCTTAGAACTTGTAGGGTTGGCGGAAGGGGATGTTGGCCTGGGGGCGGAATGCCTGCTTGATGATGCCAGCTCCGACGTCATATTTGCCAGGGTTGTATTGACCTGAAATAAAAAAGTGATTATTTTATGAAAAATAGTCCCACAGGCCGGTACGACCAGGATATTTTCTCTTTTGCTGACTTAGTAGCGCCGTAAATTTACTGCTAAGGATATTTTGATCACTATGCTGTCGCGATTTGTGCGGTTTGTGCTACCAGAAAGGAACGCAATGAATCTGAAAACTATGAGAATGTGTAAGGGCGTCGCTAGTCATCAAAAGGTTGTGACATTGTCGCTTTACCTCTTATACTTGGTCTAGATCAAAAAGTAAAGCTTGAACACCAAAATCGACTGCTAGTAAAAGTACTTTAAAAATAAAAATAAAATGCTTTTATTTGATAATGAATCTTCAATTTAGAGCAAAAAACAAATATTAGGAATATTAGCGTTAAATTTCATCATACCAATAACAAAACGTAATAACATACATAAAAAATATTAACCTACTGTTTCTATATACTGTGACTAATCTGTAATACAGTCTAATAAAACAGTAGCATCGCTATTTCAGTTTTACCTAAAAACGCTACTAGCAGCATACTCTTAAGAATTATTATTTATTAGCAAGATAATTTTAGCTAAAACATGTACATTGTATGAGAGGTGTATGAATATGTATGATTTATGCGTCACAAATAAGGCGTGGATGAAATGTCAGTTTCTCAAGCGCCGCAAAGTGAGAGGTCATTTTGTAACAAAGAGGTCACTTTGAGACCTAGGGCCTAAATGTGCTCGTTATGACTATTACAGCCACTTATAAATTACTGCCACTTTGATTATCCTCATCACCATTATCATAATCAGCACAAAGACAATCATTGTAATTTGAAAATTACTATATTTATCATTTTTCGTCTTATTGCTACTGATATATTAATTTTATTTTGATGTAACGTAGTTTCGATTTGTTAGTTTAATTAAACGTGATAACAGGTTTATTTCAATCAGTTTAGTCTTTCGTGCACGATTAAGTTACAAACATCCAAACAAAAATTTCGAATTTATAGTACGTCGTTGTTGGTTTCACGAATATAGTCTGTAACTTTTTACCCCTAGGATACCCGTTTATTAAAATCAGAAATATGTCAATCATAACATCACAACACCATTATTTTGCAATAATTAATCTCTGGCTACTAAGCCTTGATCTCTTGAGGAATGCAGGGTAACATGGTGGTAGGCAAAGAGTGCAAGCATAACTGTCTTACGAAATGTTGCATAGAGAGACGTAATGTAAAAGCATATAAAGAAGTTTTACTTCAAAAATGAAGTAAACTTCTTTACGCACGCTTGACTTGGGGAGTAAGCCAATGAATGCGTGAGAGTTACGAAAAGTGTGATCGGGCGAGGCGAACGGAAGTTGAGAGGGAGATATAATGTAGTGAAGACAGACAGACAGAGATTTACGTTTCTTATAGTTATTTTTACTGTAGGAGCAAGAAAGAGCAGTACGTGAGCAGATTTTTTTTCTCTCTCCCTCTATATGCTCGAGGCTATCTTATGGCCAACCCAACCAATTTGGCCTAAAGGCACTTAATGCTATCCTACTTTGTTATTATTTCGTAAATTATTGTCTTTTGTGTTGTGACCAAAATATAAATGTTTTCATTCTTTCTTTCTTTCATAGCCATGTTTCGTGTATGAAGTTTTACTTCAGTAGTGTGATCTAAAGTACACACATTTTTTTTGACGCTTGCACAAGCGTCACTCCTCATAACATGATAATTGCCACAAAAGCATACTTACCATCATCAATGATACCAGCGGCCTCGTCGCGGGCGTTCTGCTCCAGAGCCTTCAGGATCTCATCGGGGATGGGAGGGGAGGTGGGGAGGTGCGCCCCGCGGGGTTGGAACCCGTCCTTGCCGGCCGAGTACGTGATCTGGTAGAGGTAGCCGTCGTCGCCGGTGTACTCGAAACCGCCTTGGGCTTCGTTACCCACCTCCTGGGAATATAAGGTATACATGAGAGGCAGAAGATACAAGTCATAATACTAGATCTAGAACCGCCTAGAGCAATGGTTCCCGCTCTAGTGGTCTGTGGACCACCAATGGTCCGCAGAAGCCAAAATATGGTCAAATGGTTATAAATTTAGCTTACGCCGTTGGTTGCCGTTGGTGCAGTGAGTGAGAAGAGAGATATTTTTATTATACCTACGCTAAACGCTGTGGTCCTTCCTAACGAAAATTATATAAATGTGGTCCCTGGTCTAGAAAAGGTTGGGAACCCCTGGCCTAGAGCATCGAGTCAGCCTGTCCTGACGGATCTCGGGATCGCGTCAGCTACATGTTACTGACAGGAGGTACGCGCTACCCCCAGAAAGGCATCTTAGGCAGAAGAGTTAGTAAGTTCTTGTCTCTTGACTTGTGTCCAAATAAATGTTTTTTTTTCTTTCTTTCTTGCTTCCGGCTGATGATGATGATGACAAGAGGCAGTACCATCGTGGCCACTTACATTACAGAGCAAACCAAAGGAATACTCAAACAAATGCAGTCACTTCAAGTCATTTGCAGTTTAAAAAAGTCCAAATTAATAGATTATAAAAGCCAATATTATAGTTAATTTACGGGTCTTGACACTTATTATAGGTACTAGGCAAAACATTTGTCTTTGCTCAACGTTTCGACTGGGTTACACCAGCCGTGGTGCACGAGCCGACTCTTTGTCGACCAGCAAACAGCAACAAGTTAATTTTGTATAATATGTGTGCCAAACGCGAAAGTCTCAAACAAGTATTATAAAAGCCCTATATGTGTATGAGTTACAGGCAAATTATGTAAAATTTCTTGAGTAAAGAAAATATTGTTTATAACAGATAAGATTGTTTTATTACAGAAAATTATTGTATTAGCAAATTAATGATTACAATCATAAAACATTGATACTGTTGGTGCGTTGATAAATAAAATAATTGTGTACGCCGATCGTAAACTCTGATTTTATAAGTACAGTCGGCCAAATAATTCGCTATTTTATTTCGTTATTCCTTTGTGTTCATCTTTACTGGGGAACGTTCTGGCTGTTCTAAGTTTTTTTTTTTTCATCCACTAATAACCAAGTAAATCACTACATAGTATAAAACCAAGTCGCTTTTCGTCGTCTGTGTGTCTGTGTGCTTAGATCTTTAAAATTTCGCAATAGATTTTGATGGCTTTTTTTTAATAGATAGAGTGATTCAAGAGGAAGATTTATAGTTTACATTTTTGAAGTCTGAAATCTACGGAGGCGAAGCTGCGGACGGAAGCTAGTAATAAATACAAGTTAATGTGAATATAAATTAACAATACGTTATCTCCAAGACGTTCATTATTAATGGGCTTATGCCCAGCAGTGCACTGATAGAGACTGACTATGATGAAGGTAACGATGATGTCATCTTAGCAGAATATTATCTGGGCCATCTTAACAGAGACCACGACAATATGTATGATCGGGGTAAAATTAGAGGGATAGCCTGACTTAATGTTTTGAATTATAAAAAAAGATTTTAAAATATTCGAAACGTGTTTTTCTCTCTTCTTTCTTTGTATCTTGTCCATTTATATAATTTAAAAACTAACGACGCATTATATAAAACTCAAAAAACTTCCACGTCGACAAAAAACAGTACTCTGGTATTTTAAGTCTCGCATAGTATAAAAAAATGCAACTTCTGAACAAATTATATTATTTTATAACACGCGTCCGACTGTACGCGCGTGATGAGACGGCAATAAATCTAAAAATGTGAAGGTTATGTAACCCACGCGACATTTCACGTGTGGTCAGCGACCTTTGTACTGCACTGATCCTCGGGCTACACCCAGCTGACATAGATCTATGTAGACAGGTCATTTCAATGTTTCATTGCGTTTGAATTGGACCTGTATTTGTTTCTCAAATACCTATTCCAAGGTGTTTATTATTCTGGATTTGATACCATACCCATAAATCAACTTTATCCAAGCATTTACCTAGTATGAAACTGTCAAATTCCATACTGTTTTAAATGTGTTTTTTAATATGAAATTTGACAGACGTCAATTTAATACTAGATTAATGCTTGAATAAAGTTAATCTATGGTTATTAATAAGGGTATCAATGTTTAAGAGGTGACTTCTGCATTTAGGTCTACATTCAGACTTGTCCAAATGGACAAGTGTAGCAGAATTTACGTATCACACTTGATAAGGCCTAGATTGACACTGAAGGGAGAATAAAAACTTCTGAATGTTGTGGTCTAGTGATAGCACTACTAACTACAGATAGTAAGATCTCGGATTCGAGTCCCTGATACTGTAGAGGGTATGAGATTTTCAAAATTGAAAAGGAAATTCAATTAGAGAGCTGGTTTAGCCGCCGATCCTGCACCCGATTTCTCTCTTACTGTCTCAAACATCTTTTGGTGAGCATGTTAAGCTGTTAAGACGTAGTGATCATCAAAATTACAAAACCACTGACCTTTTTCCTTGGGTTTTACGGATATCTATGGGCGACCGTAGCTACATCTGCTCGTTTGTCCCTTATCTCATATAAAAGGCCGGCAACGCGCCTGCAAAGCCTTGGGTTTTGTGAATGTCTACGGGCGTATGCTATAAAATACATATTACTTACCTCATGACCCTGTTCCTGCGCCTTGATGCCGTTCTCGGTCTCGAAGGCGTATCTGTAGGAGTCCTCCTTGAGGTCAGAGTCCAAGACGAGGATGCGCGCGTTCCTCTCGTAGGCCGCTTGGGGGCGCTCGGCGAGAGCGGCGGCGGCGAAGCCAAGGACGGCAATGATGAGCTGTGTTATAGAGTTAGATTTATTGGTTGTTAGACATGGCAACGAAACTGTTTATTCACTTTTAGACCTGGCAATTAATACTGTATATAGACGTATTTAACAGTACAAATGTGCTGGGTTTTCAAGAAATTACTATATCCGTGAATTTGATATTTAACTTAAATTCGTTCAACGTACACAGTAAATGCGGCTTTAAGCCTATCTGACGCATGTCGGATTATACTACCATATGCGTCAGATAGAGCCATACATTTAAGGCATTAATAAAAAATTCACGTTAAAAGTTTATGATTAAATTTTTTCCATGACAATTATTTCTTATGACTACTAACAGTTCGATGTAAATTGTTAATTATTTACTATGAATCCGGTAAATTAACATTTTTTTGTGTCATTTTTTAAAACGATTTGATTTTTAAATAGCCCTTTCAGTATTGTATTTTTAAAACATTGTTTTGTCAGGACCATCAGTATATACTGTCAAAAAGTATCATCACACATGCATGAAACTTTATAAAAATATTTATCGTGTAGGGCGGTAACATTTTCTGCCTGTACACAAAAATTATACACCGCTACATTATGATGAACTTGTCCCACGGTGCGATATATTTTGGACTAAAATTTCATAGATCCGTATTATAATATGAATTGTACAATATAATAGATTTGACCTGGCTTGGGATTGTTCATGTGAGAAACAATTAATCTTGAGCTCATTATGGCGAAGGCCGACGGTTGCAGCTTCTGGTTGTTAAAAAACATGACAACTAACAAATTAATTAATGATAACCTTTCATCATCATAATTAGATTCTTCGCGGTGCCAGGTTTGTTACTTGGGTCTATTAATTAAATGTACGTCCATATATATTTCTGTATATAAATGTATTGTTTATATATTTCTTAAAAAAAATTATTTATTCTCTTCATGAATGTTGGTTATCTTTGCCTGTAGGTATATAGTTTGAAGGTATATTGTTGAAATACCTGCCTCTCGTTTGCTTTTTTAACTCCAAAACATTAAATCAAATTGATTATTACTTACAATGAAAAAACTTCATTGTAAGTTATAATCAATTTGACTTGATTTGAAATTGAATCAACGACATTATCTTAAGACGAAACAAAATGCTTAAAATAGAAATAACAAATTGATTATATAACAACCCGTATATTTAAATCTCTTTTACGCACAAAACAAAAATTAAATTCAAATCACGTTCCGCCATTTGTTTGCAAATCTCAAAGCTACCAACACGTGCGGTCTAATTAATGCAATGGGCACATTAAAATATTGACATGCGTTAATCCAATTATGTAACTTAAACGTTGACCTCCTACGGGACAGAAAAATTCCACTATATAATTATTTTTTTCGTCAGAGCTTTATAATACCTATGTAATCGCAAAGTAAGTTATTTACATCAATTCTTTGACAATATATTTTATTTTGTATTTTTCTTATATTTACGCCGTGAACCATTTAATTTATTATAAGAATGTCATTAACATACGTTTATAGTTTAAAAGATAGAACCGTAAATATTGAGGAAGTAGTTTATAGTTTCTTTACGGGTTTTAATAAGACCTTAAATGAAGAAGCTTTATACGTGTTGTTTTTCTCTCTCATGTAACCGCTTAACATAATATGTGTGTATAATTTTAGCAGGTAATTATTATATTATAGAAAGCAATAGAAAATAAGTTCTATGTCCAAAAGTGGACTGCAATAGGCTGTTGATGATGATGATGATGATGATGATGAGCAAAAGAGCTGTTGGAGCCTTTTGCTGACGACCAACGCACATAGCATAGAGATTATGCAGAATGCGTATTTGATTGTTTGAATATTGGGTTAAAGCTGGTAACTTAACGAATTTTAATTTAGTAAATCTATGTTTTTATGGATTTTGTAGTTCCGTATTAGCGTATAAGTTTGCTTCTGTAGCATTAATGATTTCTTAAAATCTTTTAATTTGAAACTCAGATCATGTAATCGCTATTTTTGTACTTACAATTCTAGGCCATGTTTCATTTTTTAAGTAATTGTCTTTTCAAACGGCCAACTAGAAGTTGTTTAGGTTTTTTTCTTGTGAGAACTAATCTATCCGTAAAACAAAAACAATCAAAATTGCATGAGTTCACACGATTTTGCGTTATCACGACGCATTGCATTGCATCTAAAACGTGTCCGCCAATAATCTTGTAACAATTTTTGGTATTGTAATACGTGAGTAACACCAAGACTAAAATATAATTGTAATGACTAAAATGAATGGTATATACCAATACTAAAATGTGAATACATACCAATACTAAAATGGCGTAAATTAGTAACAATTAAACTTTTGCTTAAAGTTTTATTACTAATTTGGTTAATGGCTTGAACGTTTTTTTTTTGGATTAGATTTATTTGACCTCTTCGGCTTTCCTTGTATACGAGAACAAAAAATCAATAAATTAATTTTTAACAAATTATTGTTAAAAAGAAATCTAAGGCTAAATTAACTGCTTAATTAATTTAGTAAAAAATAAAAGCAAAAACAAATGATGAACCAGATTACTATTTCAAAATCTAAACTTAATTAACTACTTCTACTTAATCTTTGGATTTTTTGCACAAACCAATCTAAGCTTTATTAATTAGAATTTAAATATAAAATTAAATTTAATATTGTATAAAGTATCTTAGTAGTCAGTTATTGATAACGAAATTATAAAAGATTTAGGACACACAAAATATTAGGATCTACACGAGCTGCTTATTTCTCAAGAGCGGCATAATGAGAGTGTTTCGAAAACTTGACCTGCTCAAAGCTGCGTAGACTTATGTCGGTAACATTTGCAATCAATTTGTGATCAGGGTGACACAATAATTACATGGTGTGCAAAATTTTAGTCACATTAATCTTATTTTAATGGAAAATTGATATCGTCTTTAAATTTTTATTTTCTTTGAATATGGATCCTTAATATATACGGTTTATTAGATTATGACGAATCATATAATAATTATTATCAGGTTTTTATGTCCATTAATGAATCTTAAAGAGTTTCATTCATCTGGCTCTAAATTTATCAGATTTTTATTTAATTTTTTATAAAAAATTGTCACATTCTTTAAATACGAATAGTTATTATTAATAAATAAATGAAATTCAAATGTAGGTACATGTTAAATTTGAATAATTGTTACTGTAAAAGATTAAAATATTAATGTACTAAATGTTAATAAAATAGTGTTTTATTGCAAAATAATAATTATAAATATTGGTGTTATGATTTTTTAAAATTAAATACAAATTGTTAAATCAACTAAGATAAAATATAAACTTTTAGTATAAAAAGTAGACAATTATTTAATAAAATTAAAATAAATCGATATCACCAATAAATATAAAAAAATAAAACAAATAATTATAATTTGTTTAATAATTATAAATTGTTTTTGCAATTAATCGATTAGATTAATTGCAAAAACAGACAACATCAAGTTATTTTTTTTTTGCTAATATATAAATAATCGATCTTCGATTTTATCGAGACAGATAATCGATTTGAACTCACCAGCTGCATGTTTGCGAGTTAGTTGTGGACGAGGTTGTCGCTGCAAGTGATGCCATGCTCTCTGCTCCTCCCAATTTATACGTATGTGGTGTGCTCTTACAAAATTCATTCACATCAAAGTCGGCTGCTTTTCCCAATAAATAAATGAACTTTACAATTTTTTTGCGTAACAAAATAATAGAAGATAGACTAGATTTTGGTGGCTTTGTTAATTAGGTTTTATTTTTTATTATTTTTTTTTGCTGTACTTTGTCTGACCCGGCAAAGGTCGTGCCTTTTACCTTGACTGACGCTTGACATGGCGACTTTACCGTAGCTATGAACAACGGATCATAGTTTCATCAAAATCGTACTTCAATTATTTTCATTGGGCTTAAGCCTTTAAGTATAACACAGGTGTGATACCTTGGTACTTATTTATAGGTCACAAGGGTTTACTGTTTTGTACTTCCAAAAAAAAATTTTAGTTAGATGTAGTGTTATTGCTGAATTACTGGCGAATCGAACCAGCACGGCTGGGTCGGTAACTCTCATCACATAGCGAATTAAAAGGGTTTTTGTGGTATTTGTGAGTATCCGATGGCTCATTCGAGGATGGGGAAAAAGAGAGCAACGATCTGCATAACCAATAATCTGATGTTAATGTGCGTTAGCACACAAAAAGGCGCAGATTGTTCTTTTATATAGCATAAGGAATTGCTTTAAAAAAGTAGTCCTTCTTCATAACAATGACTTTTTAAAATAGTTAGGTATGACTTAAATGGCCTAATTTCCTGCTTATCTGAAATAAAACAGTGCTTTGGAATTCCTCAAGGTTCGTATAAGGATCCAGTATAATATTATTTTTATACAAATAAGCTAGCTGGGCTTCCTGGTTTCGCGCGCGTAATTTATACAAATTCCAATATCAATCTTCTTGTTCTTCACGAATCTGTAGTAAGAGGTTCTTGCTTACATGTTACCGGCATAAAGTGCCAGCTGGGCTATTCCATTTCCTGCTTTGTGTGTATCCGGTGGCACTTGAAGGGAGCACGGAGGGCAACGCATCTCTATAACGACGCGGATATCTATGAGCGTCGTCGTTTGCCCCATTATACTATAAAAAAATCTCTTACATTTGCAACATGACAGGTATAGTAGATTTGCCGGCCCGACATTTTCTTGAATGTTTTTAATATATCCATCGGTTTGCTATTCTAGGATGTTTCTTGCCTGAATGTCTGCCTAGCTGGTGTGAGAGCTTTTTGCTATTTCTAGACTGGATCTTTTCACTTCACATGTCACATAGGTTAAGGTGTACCTCATATTGCAAAGTATGGGTTACAAGCAACTCCTCATGATCTCTGCGCTCCTGGTACCTCCGAGTACGTTTACCAGAAACACATAAGTTACGAGAAGGTGTACCTACAGTGCCAAGTATGGGTTACAAGCAACTCCTCATGATCTCTG
>LUGF01043601.1:212763-225900 GCA_001625245.1 Calycopis cecrops
ATTATTCAATAATAATAAAATTAATCAATCTCACCAATAAATATAAAAAAATAAAATAAATAATTATAATTTGATTAATAATTATAAATTGTTTTTGCAATTAATCGATTAGATTAATTGGAAAAACAGACAACATCAAGTTATTTTTTTTTTTACTATTATTATATATTATATATTGTTATATATAAATAATCGATCTTCGATGTTATCGAGACAGATAATCGATTTGAACTCACCAGCTGCATGTTTGCGAGTTAGTTGTGGACGAGGTTGTGGCTGCAAGTGATGCCATGCTCTCTGCTCCTCCCAATTTATACGTATGTGGTGTGCTCTTACAAAATTCATTCACATCAAAGTCGGCTGCTTTTCCCAATAAATAAATGAACTTTACAATTTTTTTGCGTAACAAAATAATAGAAGATAGACTAGATTTTGGTGGCTTTGTTAATTAGGTTTTATATTATTACTTTTTTTGCTGTACTTTGTCTGACCCGGCAAAGGTCGTACCTTTTACCTTGACTGACACTTGACATGGCGACGTTACCGTAGCTATGAACAACGGATCATAGTTTCATCAAAATCGTACTTCAATTATTTTCATAGGACTTGAGCCCTTAAGTATAACACAGGTGTGATAGCTTGGTACTTATTTATAGGTCACAAGGGTTTACTATTTTGTACTTTCAAAAAAAAGTTTTAGTTAGATGTAGTTTTTGCTGAATTGATGGCGAATCGAACCAGCACGACTGGGTCGGTAACTCTCATCACATAGCGAATTAAAAGGGTTTTTGTGCTATTTGTGAGTATCCGATGGCTCATTCGAGGATGGGCAAAAAGAGAGCAACGATCTGGATAACCATTAATCGGATGTTAATGTGCGTTGGGACACAAAATGGCGCAGATTGCTCGTTTTTAGAGCTTATCGAATTGCTTTAAAAAAAGCAGTGCTTCTTCATAACAATGACTTTTTAAAATTGTTAGGTATGACTTCAATGGCCTTCTGCTCAGCTCGAATAAAACAGTGTTTTGGAATTCCTCAAGGTTCGAATAAGGATCCAGTTTAATATTATTTTATTCAAATAAGTTAGCTGGGCTTCCTAGTGTCACCCGAGTAATTTATACAAATTCCAATATCAATCTTCTTGTTCTTCACGAATTTGTAGTAAGAGGTAATGTCACGCTGCTCTGCAGCTGAATTGGGCACGACCAGGACGGTTCTCGCTTACATGTTACCGGCATAAAGTGCCAGCTGGGCTATTCCATTTCCTGCTCTGTGTGTATCCGGTGGCACTTGAAGGGAGCACGGAGGGCAACGCATCTCTATAACGACGCGGATATCTATGAGCGTCGGTAGTGGTGAAAATGGCTTCAACTGCTCGTTGGCCCCAAATTAAAAAAAAATCTATTACACTTGAAGCATGAGAGGTATAGCAGATTTGCCGGCCTTTCAGCCACAAATAAGCTCTTTTCTGGAATGTTGTTAGTATATCGGTTTGCTATTCTAGTATGTTTCTTGCCTGATAGCTGATGTGGAGTTTTTGCAAGTTTTGGACTGGATCTTTTCACTTCACATATCACATAGGTTTCATAATACCCAGTCTGATAGCCTATTTGTTACTTTGTCTAAATTGAGATGCCACGAATTCCAGTCATATTGAGCTGAAAGTCAGGTTTAGTCTCAAGATGATATCTCCGCAAGTACACAGACATTATGTCGTAGTTTATGCTTGTTGTAATTTCCGATGGCCCATTGGAAGACGCGATGAAAGCATTGCGCAACAGATTTATCTCCGGTCGTGTCGAACTACGGTCCCAATGATCATAGCCGATAGCCCTTACTTCATGTGCTTGAGAATTAACCTACAATTCTTTGATGTAACTATATTTATAGGCGATAAACGAGTAAGCAGAATCGCTGGACCAGACAAACGTAGATCCGACATCCACATAATTGTTGTGCTGATATTATCCTTCTTCTTTTCTTTCTCTCCAACATGCCACCGGAAACTTACTGAAATGTGACAGCATGGCTGTCATTTAGCGGCGTTATCATGCGAGCGAAAGGTACTTTCCCAGCCGTGTCAGTTGTATCTGTCTGCAATGTAGCATGATGCTAAGAGGATTTAACTGCTCGTTTGCCTTGCAAGTGCCTTCCATAACACATTGTATTTCTTTGCCCCACGGTCACCCACCCGGATGTCGTCCTCGCTGAGCGTTGCTTAACTTTGATGATTGATTGGAATCGATAAGCAAAATTATTAAAATATAATTTATAATCACATATATTTTATTATTTTAACACTTACGTTTTTGGTTGATTAATGGTTGACGGGAAGGTGAGATTTTATTACTTTGGGATCGGTTGTTGTGGCGTTCATTAGTACACGTCTCAACTGATAATTAGAGGACGGACAAAGTTGTAGTAAGAGATAGTGCCATACTGTATGCTTGCATGTAGACGAATTGGGCCGGCATGACCGGGGAGATACCTCTCGCTTACACGAGACCGGCGTAAAGTGACAGCTGCGTTGACGCGTCTCGTGCGGTGTGAAAGTAGCCGGTGGCCCATGGATGTGGGAAAACAAAAGAGGGCAGCACATCTGTGTAGCCCTTATGCGGATGTCTATGAGCGTCGGTAGTAGGTAGTGTCTCCGACAGCTCGTTTGCCCCCTTTTTCATATAAAAAATAAAAAAAAACTTAATACGCAATAATAATCATGAGGCGGTTGTCACAAATATTTAGAACATAGTCATTGCAGGATTGTGGCTGATTCGGACCGGCACGACCGGGGAGACACTCGTTCACTTGATGCTGCTGTAAATTGGTTATGCAGTCGCGTTTCGTGCGATATGTAGATTGTAGGTCTCCCGTGGGAGTATGGGGGGAAGATGGGAAGTTTCCGAGGCCTAATGATGATGAGGGGGAAAGGGGACGCACCTGGATGACATTTATGGGGATGTTTATGACGTCAGTAGTCATCAGAAATCAGAATCTCGTTTGTCTCCCTTATACTAAAGACCCCTAAACCTTAATGTCTTAACAAACATTAAGACAGCGTTATTATTTATACATGACAAACACACAGACTTAAGTATTGTTGTATTTTTTAACTAGATTCCGCCTGCAGCTTCGCTGGCGTGGATTTCGGACTTTAAAATGGAGTGGAGTGGAAATATACATATAAACCTTCCTCTTCAATCATTCTATTAAAATTCCACCAAATAAACCGTAATTTTAAAGATCTAAGCATACAGACACACAGACGGCGGAAAGCTACTTTATTTTATACTATGTAGTGATTATAAGCTAACCAGAAAGAAGAAATAATGTATTTATTTGCACTATTCAAAATGATAAATTTACATTTTCTAACTACAAAATCGTTTCCAAGCCGAACCGGAAATTCTTGGCATGTCCTAGGTCTAGGCGTTGCTAATACAGGTATTGGCAATCGGAGATGCGCTCACCTTGGCATTCGGGTTTCTCTCACTCCCACGGAGCTCTCAGGGTCGGCACGGAACAGTCACCTGTCACAATCTGACCTTTCAGGACGAGGTACTGAAAGTTCTTAGAAACATTCGTCAGAGTTTTAAAAGGCGTATGATTCTCTACATTGCAGCCGAGTTGGACCGACACTACCGGGTCACATGACAACGCCGTGAAATGGTAGCTATGAACTCGCTTTTCTTGCACTCTTTGCTTAGCCAGTAGCCCATTAAATGTTACGAAAAATGAGGCATCACGCTGCATGCAATATGCAGATATCTATAGGCGTCGCAAGAAAAACGTTTCCTTCTCTTTTGCCCTTATTTAAAAAAGCTTGAGGCGGATTTATTGCTACATCGTTAATAACTATTGCAAGCCAAAAAAGCTTTACATCAATAGTGCAGAATCTTTATAGTACTGGTGTGTGTGTGTAACCACAAAAGTGGTTGTTTTAAAGCTCCTGAAAGTTTGGACTTGTTAAAATGATAAAATAAACCGCAATAAAATCTGTCAAAGTTGCTTTATTGTAATTAGTAATTACTGAACTTTAAACAACACTTAAGGACTTAATCTAGCCATAAAATCGATGATCCTAGCTATCATCTAGCTAAATAATAATTGACTTTTGAGCCAAAGCTTAAGTTAATTGAGGACTTGCTCTAATCGTAAAATTAAAGCCTAGCAATAGATGATTGCTAAATGATCATATTTACAACTAATGAGCGAAACGAGCGTACGTGGAGCTGTGTCTCTTGAAGACATACCACTATTTATACAACCAGTCTATTAGCTGTATTGCCTTCATCCAATTTTTTTTATAGTTAAAAATGAAACGAGCAATCCAAGCCATCATGACCATAGATATACGCATGTAGGTTATACAGATGCGTTGCCCTCCTTTCTCCTCCACGTCCCACGGGCCACCGGCTACTTACACACCGCACGAAACGCGGTAGCACAACTGCCACTTCACGCCGGTATCGAGTAAGCGAGAGGTACCTCCCCGGGCGTGCCAATTGCCAGCACAATTGGCCTAAGCATGCATGCAGCGTGCCACTACCTCTTATTAATCAATCTGCCCCTAGTCTACACGGGCTCTCACAAAGAGTACAAAACTCAAGACCATAGTTTTTATTTCTCTCCGACAGTAAATAAAAAAGATCTGCAGCTACATGAGGTGACGCATTATTATGCATGTGAATACTGCAATCACCAAATTCCTCCTTTAGACATTAATAAATCTCTTTCTTTCTTCCTGGCTGTATATCGTCTGATCCCAACATGTGTATTCAATATGTTGGAGTCAGCCGATCTAAATTTAAACCTCAATTTCGCTCTGTTCACGACATCATCTTCGTGAATTTGGCACTCTCTTAATATCATTTTCCATTGTACGGAGCAGTGCCACCCTGCATGCATGCCTGCAACCAAATTGGGCTGGCACGACCGAGGAGGTACCTCTCGCTTACACTATACCGGCGGGTAGTAAGGGTCAATTCTATTACTATATTATTGAAAATAAAGTTTAAATTCATATGACACTGAAAGTGCGCTCCGCTTCGCTGCCCTTCGCCTCTCTTTCGGTGTGAGTTGAGCCTAACAGCTGTGCTGTCGCGTTTCGTGAGGTGTGTAAGTATAAGTGGAATGTTATATTATGCAATAAGTCTGAGCATCAGTAGTTATTAAAATGGATCCGACTGCTAGTTTGCCCCTTAAATGATTAAAAAAACTTGAGCCGGGGAATGAATGTGTAGTCACCTGTTTCCAATATAATCTAGGAGTCTTCTCTTGACTTAACGATACCATCTTAATGCATCTTCTGCAATTTATCAGCAATATCTGTATTTATAAATAAAAATTAATATTGAAATAAATAGAAATATAATGATTAGGATAATTAAATAATTAATATTCTAAATAAGAAATAAAAAACAAGCAACATTATTAAACTGTGAGAACATTAAGAGTAATCGTTGATGAAACGTCGCTACCGTGTTGAGAGGTCACGTTTACTTCTTATGAAACTGCTGCGCCCCGCGGTTTCACCCGCGTAAATTTCGATCTCGTGGAAAATAGAAAATCATGCCATGACATCCCATAGGAACATTTTTCGGGATAAAAACTATCCTATGTTTTAATCCAAGTTACTCTCTAACCCCCTTAATAATAAACATAGAATAACTTTATCCAAGTAATAACCTAGTAATAAACTGACATCTGTCAAATTCCAAATTTTTTATGTGTTTTTTAATATGGAATTTGACAGATGTCAGTTTATTACTAGGTTATTACTTGGATAAATTTATTTTATTTTTATTAATAAGCGGGTATGTGTGTGCCAAATTTGTAATGCAATGTATGAGTAGCAAGCAAACATACAAACTTTCTCACATATTATATTAGTAAGATAATTAATCTTAGATTCTTAGACGCATCAAGTGTTTAAACAATTTTCATTTTCTTTAGTTTACAGCGAAAGATACACATTATCATAACTACCGACGTCTATAGACATCCGAATACAGATTATACAGATGTATTGCCTTCCTTCCTCCACCCACTTGCTTGATACTTACCGCACGAAACGCGATAGCGTCGTGTCACTTCACATTTATGTATTTTACAGTTATATTATTTCAGATAGGTATAGATATGGCAAAATAACGTAGGGACTGACGGACAAAGAAACAACTAAGAGTTTCATATAATATGTTCACGCTAGATCGTGACGGAAAACTCATAGGCAATGAGTGGGAGAGAGATAACCATAGTTCATTCTAGAATTATCCATCGAAACGCACCCATTGGTCAGTTCACTCTGACGCGGCGTTATAACACACAGTTGAACGTTGCAATTCACCGGCACGCGCGCAGCTAACTATTTTTATCTCTCGCTATCATCAGCTCTTATCCGCACATAATTTTGTGTTCACTCGTGGGCCCATGTAAATAAAAGACAATAAACCGTGTTAGTGATATAAGAACAATTAAATTAGATATATAAGTGAATTCCGCGTGCCCCCCGCGTGTGCTACTCTTCACGGCGAGACACCGGGATCATCCAAGGAGACATCAGGTGAGTTCCAGACTGTTTTCCGTTCCCTTCACAAAACCTCACACCCATCTCTCTAGCCTATCCGCTCCTCAGCCCCAACTCCCATCAGCACATCGAGAGGTGAGATCGATTTACGACCGGTCTCACCGAAGTGACAGTAGCTCAAACATCATAGTTTGGTCTACTCGCCACCAATATAGATAACTGAAAAGAATATAAACTAGGCTAGTTGTAGCAAATGAAAATGAAAAAGTTTTTATCCAAAATAGAATTACAGAAATTACTTTATGAACATCAACAATTACCACCTGTTCAACCCTAGCCCTGTCCTGAGAAGAACTTGCGAAACAAACTCAGCGGGCCACATATGCGATGAAATATAAAAATAGCAGCTTCTACAGTCGGGATATATTATTTATTTATTAATTTTAAGTATGTCCCGACTGTACACTGTACTGTGACTGTGACTGTACTGTAGTGGAGTGGACTTAAGAATTACATTGTTTTTCACTGCATTCTACAAACAGTAGCACGCGATGACGATTGCATTGATTTCAATAGATGATCAATCTTTGTGAAGTAAACGGGGATCCCCCGAAGCTTAAAGTCTCGCCACAGCTGAGATATTGAAGATGGATCAGGGACGCATCTACCTCTGTATCTACATGTGACTCCTGAGCTCGAGGAGCATCGTCGTGGTGTGAAAATTGGTAAAGCAGCGCCCCAGAAGACAACCCCAAAAATTAAAAACCACGTCACTATCCGATATCCGGTTTTTGTCATAGATGTTCTCTGAAATAATTATTTACCCATACTTGTTAATGGATCTACCATCAAATTATGTTCTATGTCCGATTAGTTTACAATCAAACAATGACTTTGGCCTCTACACTGGTAAATAATATAAGATTTTCGACCAAAATTGTTTAGTTTAAATGTCACAAAACAAAGAAAACTCGATATTAGCGACATTGTGTTGAACTTGAAATAACTAAAGTTAATACAAGGTTAATATTCATTCATAATTGACGAATTAATTCAAGAAAGAATTTATTCGCCATATAGAGTTGGATATATAAATGAATGATAATTGTTTATTAGACGAATATGGCAGTGTTAGGTCGTTAGCATATTATGAAGTGGTTTATTTTTTTTATTCATTTTTACAGAACTTTTAAGTTTTTTTGCGCTTTCTGAGTTTCTGATGACCCATTAGTGGACTCCCCGGTCGTGCCGTGTCATGTCTTATTAAACCTACCTATTCTTAGATGTATTGGGCATCTAAAAATATGTGTACAATGTTTCATGATGAATGGTTTTGGTGTGAAAGCGTAACAAACAAATTGAAGGAATAGTAGGAATACACTTATAGATATCCTCAAAATAAACTCCTAATATATTTCCAGTAGTTTACAGTTAGTCGGTTTCCTAATATAGGGGGGCAAACGAGCAGTCGGAGCCATTTGCATGACTACCGACGCTCACAGGCATCCGCAAAGAGGCTATATAGATCCCACCTCCATGGACCACCGGCTACTTACAGCATGAAACGCGACAGCGCAGCTGTCACTTTACGCCGGTCTCATGTAAGCTAGAGGTACCTCCCCGGTCGTGCGGGCCCCATTCGGCTGCATGTAAGCATGCAGTGTGGAACTACCTCTTACAACTATATGATGTAATAAACATGTAGATTAGCCCTTAGGAATGCGATAACACGTTGCAAAAATACATCGATAGGCCTAATGCCATAATGATAATGACCTTACGTTAGCCAATAGTGGTCTTGTAAAATATATGCAAAGCAGTGATTTGAAATAGACATTTATATTTACGAGGCTCGCATACGTTTCGTATGTTATGGAAGTTTCATCATCAACAAGACGTCTACTGCTGGAACGGTCGCCCAGAGAGCGCTTAGGTCACAGCTTACTTACATCCAGCATCTAATATCATCTGAAAGTAACATTAAGACAGACTTTAGAAATCGGAAATCGTACTCCTTCCTGCTATTTTCTTCTGATTATATTCGTTTCGGGTACCAAGGCAGTTTTAGATTTTCCCTCGGGTTCCCGCGATCATATTTATTTTAATAGAAAACGGAAGTAAACGAGCATTCAGTGAAAGAAATTACTATTTGAGTAATAAGGCCGCCTTTGTGTACCTAATATAAGTGCATATGTTCTTTTAAATTGTTATGTTTGCTACGTGCACAATAAAGAATATTTCATTCATTCATTCATTCATTCAGTGACATTTTCATGAGTTCCGTCCATAGAGATCGCCATAGAGATTATAGATACAAGTGCATTGCCTTCCTTTTTCCTCCGCTTTCCATGAGACATCACTTTCTTTCAGACCGCATAAAAGCTGCCAGTACAGCTTACGCCGGTATCGAGTAAGCGGGAGGTACCTCCCCGGTTGCATCGACCTAATTCATTTGTACGCATACAGTCGGAGATATTGATGACTGCCGAAGCTCAAAAGAAGTAATCCTACTCCTACTCCTATCTTTTTCTGATTGAATTCGTTGCGGGTCCCAAGACAGTTTTAGCTTTTCCCTCGGGCTCTCTGAGATCATATTAAAGGGAGGAGCCCGATTTTACCGAAACCCATACACTTATAGACCACGGGTGGTCAAATTGTGGCTAGCGTTCTAAGCGCAGCACTTGAAAGGAAGACAGAAAGATTTTATTTATTACAAAAAAACGGAGAATTTAAATTTGTGACTCTCTATAACCATACTATAACTATCTTCGACTTTCCTTAACTTACTATTACCATTAATTTATCTTTTCGTATGCGTCTTGTCATAACAAATATGAAAGTTTCCTAGCTTGGATGGATATGACATTTGTTGCAATATTGTAATAAACTTTATTAGCAAGTTGTGCGGTGCTCCACTGCAGCCGAACTGGGCCGGCACGACCATGTGAAAGTGACAGCAGGGCTGTCGCGTTTCGTGCGGTGTGTAAGCATCCGATGGCTCATGGAAGGGAAGGAAGAAATAAAAATTGCTCCGACAGCTCGTTTGCTCGCGTACATTTAAAAAAAAGTGTGCGTTTTAAACCACACAACTGAGGTAAAACTTCACTATTGGTTTATTACACAAATTCATTACCGCAGTTACAATGACATAACATTTGAATTTTGAATTTGAATGACAACTTCCATTGGCCTCGCCCGATGTGGGATTTTTGTAACGCTCTCGCCAGCTTACTCCCTATATCAAGCGCGCGTATCGAAATTTCACTTCAAAAACTTTTTTTTTTATAGCATAGGAGGCAAACGAGCAGTTAGGTCAACTGATGTAAAGTGAACACCAACGCCCACAGACATCCGCAACACCAGAGGTCTAACAGATGCGTTGCCGACCTTTGAGGAAAGAATAAGCTCTTTTCTTGAAGATCCCTAGGTCGTATCGGTCCGGAAATACCGAGGGGGGCAGCTGATTCTGACTGATGATGAAAAAATATTTTACGTCATCATTTGATCCTGTTGCGGTCAGACAAAATACATTCACTTCGGTAAATGCTTGACATTTCTACATGATACACGTCGATAATACGGCAGTTTGACCGCAGAGGTCGGAGCATTAGGAAACATAATAGTCATCTCGTATTGTTGGACTTGCACATAATTATGTGGCGAATCAGGTGCTGAGGTCGGCCGGCCAGTCGATATGAGGAAATAAAAAACAGTGCGAGTCGGACTCGCACGCCAAGGGTTCCGTGCCACTGAGAGACAAAGATGCGAGAGAATGTGAAGCACACAAGAAAAAAACTGCTTGAATTAGGTAGTGTATCTGTCTCGAATGTCAGAACTTTCAGACCTCAGTATTTATCATGAATTTCACATGTATCCTTTGGTGTCCTGTCGCTGACAAATCCGTGGCACTCCAACATAGGCCGTCGATGGCACCTGCAGGGTTTTAGTGGGTATTCGGCTTCGCCGCGAGACCCACACACCCATCGGATCCCACCCAGGTTACATGGCAATACGTAAACGCATTTCACCACGAAAAAAAAAAGAAAAGATGGATCCTTTTACGCGTTTCCAGAAAAATGTCTTATCAGAGTTACAGATATACGGACAGACAGACGGACAACAAAGTGATCCTTAAGGTTACGTTTTTTCTTTCAGATACAGAACCCTAAAAATCGGTCAAGTACGAGTCGGAAACCGGGTGGTTAAATCATTTCTTAAGGTTTCACAAAACCCAAATCATCAAATTAGATGTAATATTGGCCTAAAAGATATCTCAGAAAATCTGGACCGACAAACCTTATATTTTAAGAACTTAGTGCTAATTGCACATTGAGATATAAAAGGTAACAAAAAGTATTTAAATAGTGGGCACAACCTAGACTAGACCCAGACTATGAGGAGGCGTGGGCATCTACTGTTATCCCATTTGAGACAGAAAAAACTCTAAAAATCGACTGATATTTTTATATTACCTATAGGAGGTCAACGAGCACTCAGTGATAACTTCCGCATAGAGGTTATACAAGTACGTAGCCCTCCTTCTCTTCTTCTCTTCTCTTCTCTTCTCTTCTCCCTTCGCCGTAAAAATAATAGAAATCTAAACGAGTGCCAAGTTCTTTACAAAATCCAAATATGGATTTATAGGAACAATATTTTGTTCCTATAAATCCATATTTATAGGAGTATGTAGTAATGTTATTACTACACTTACTTACCTACCTATAACAATTGTTGTTATTTAAAAATGTGAGATCTTAAAGTAGATTAGATATAACTTGGCCAATAAGGTAGAAATGAAAAGTTAGTAATTTATTACATATCGTGTTCAAAAATCTACGAAGAGTAAAGACATGAAAGATAAATCACGTAGATTGTAGAAAAACGTTATCATATACAATACAAACTTAACTCTATTTAAAGTCCCTTTCAACACTGGGCACGACTTTGGAAAATACTGGCAGAAACGGGCGTGCCAAAAAAATAAAATATTCCATTTTCAAAATCTCGGGGGTAATAAAGACACATGAAGAAACACTACCGTGACCTAAGAGGTGCGGGTGTTACAAATAACCCACTTCACTGGTGACACCGGAAACATCTACTATATTGACCGTAAAAAAAAATAATTAAAAACAAAAATTAACATTAATTCATTTTCAAAATTCCCGATACTTTGAAAATGGAATGTTAAATGTAATAAAGACTCGCAAAAAAACATGGCGTATGTACAAGATGCCGGTGTAACAAACAACCCACTTGACCCGGAAACATCTAACAACGGTCAATAGAACGTAACAAAGAGAGAAATTTAAAAAAAGAACGAACATTCCATTTTCAAAATCTCGGGGGTAATATAAACAGGTGAAGAAACATAGCGGTGGAAGATGTTACAAATAACCCACTTGACTGGTGACCCGCTAACATCTCCGGACGTGGACCGCGCGAAGGTCACGCGTTTATGTAACGTCTTCATAGACCGAATGTTATAAAGCCGTGAACACACTACTCGATAAATCACTTGCATGACAGATATATCGTTTTTTGAGACACTATCTTTATTTGTAATCTTTATAGCAATATTTCAATTTATATTTATGGTAGCGTTTTCTAAAACTGTTTTAATACATTGGATAAATTCGCAACAGCAGTGGTAATATTGAGGCAACAACGGAGACGAAAAATCTAATTATCAGGTTATTCGTCTAGAAAAAATTCGTTGTTCATTTTTACCAAGAGGAATTTTGTCTTTGAATAAACATTATCTACAGACTCTCTCTCGCTTCTTCAACCTGTGATCATCCACTGCTTAGTGAAGGTCTCTCTCTCTAGCTAGAGTTGATCAAAAATTTAATCCGCAGATGAATCCAAATATTTCCAAATATGTTCCGTTATGGAATAACTAGCTGCGCCCCGCGGCTTCGCCCGCGTAAATTTCGATATCGTGGAAAATCATTCCATGGCATCCCTCAGGAACATTTTTTCGGGATAAAAGCTATCCTATGTTACTTCTAATACCTCCAAGAACATGTGTACAAAATTTCATGATGATCGGTTGAGCAGTTTTCGCGTGAAAGGGTAACAAACAAACTTACATTCGCATTTATAATATTAGTATAGATACCTACTTAAAAAATCAAAGATCTAAATTTATTTTTTTGAACTCTTTTTGAACGTCAAAAATGACATCTACCACCGGTTCAACCCTAGCCCTGCCCTGAGAAGAACCGGCGAAACAAATTCAGCGGGCCTCATGAATTAAAGATTTGTCTAAAATATACACTAATACATTCCTATTTATATACAATACAAAATGTAATTCATATTTATTTTTGTATAGAAGTATTTCTATTAGATATTAGTATTTATATTACATATTTTACAGAATACTGTATGCAGTGCATTCTTTAAGCTACAACGTTTAAATCAATATAACAATACAATGCAAAACGGTGCATTGCAAGAAACGCAGATTGGTTGACTTCCTTCTGTCAACTAAAGAAGCGTTGGAAGTTTCAGTTTTATTCATAGTAGATCTGCCCAATAAAAAAGCCATAGGAAGCGTTCAAGTATTACGTAACGTAATTTTTGAAGGTTTTTGGACCCCCCCCCC
>LUGF01043601.1:234860-270074 GCA_001625245.1 Calycopis cecrops
TTTATGGTATAGGAGGGCAAACGAGCAGTCGGAGCCATTTTCATGACTACCGACGTCCACAAACATCCACATAGAGGCTATACAGATGCGCTGCCCTCCTTTCTCCTTCCACCTCCATGGGCCACCGGCTACTTACACACCGCACGAAACGCGACAGCACACAGCTGTCACTTTACGTCGGTCTCGTGTAAGCGAGAGGAACCTCCCCGGTCGTGCCGGCCCAATTCGACTGCATGCAGTGTGGCACTACCTCTTACTTACCATCTTCTTTACCATCTGTGATAAAGAAAACAAAAAACCCATGGTTCAGTTACTCTAACCTTAACCTTTCAATGTGCGTGTCTGTAGACCATAATTATCTACAACGAAAGTAATCAAATAACCATAAATGACCCTAAACACATTGGCAAACACATACGCTTCTTTATGTTACGTGTTTAGTATTGTTTAGTAAAGCTCTACCATTGCACAGTTGGTAATTATTGTACTACTAGATAGTAATTACGACTCATTAAGATATATTGTCTCTTAGATAAGTACGGACATAATTACAATTTCACAATTCTAAACACTAGATGCAATTTCTGACTGCCTGTTATGTTACGAAGAAAATACTAAAAGTTGTGAAGCTTAAAATACGGACGACATAATGTAACACGCACAAATGCTTGCGTGCGTATACACCGCGCACGCATCTTTTTTGTTGCCATAGACAATTAAGTACAGTCGCCTAGCAAAAAAAAGTTAGTATTTTGGTGATTTTAATTTGATGAAACGGCGGTATGTCACATTAGCATACCAAGGGTTCTGTACAAACGGGAATTAGCTAAAAAAAATAATTACATAACTTTATTGTCCTGGCTTTTACATACATTTGTATGAAATGAGAACTAAAAAGCTTATAATCTTTATTGTGCAAAGCTTGTGGCGTGTTTTATCGAGTTTTTATTTATTGTTTTTTATAATGTAGGTTCTTATTTATTGCTATATGTTTTAGCGTCAAAATATGCGCATAATTGGCTTTATCTTTTGATAGCATTGACTTATATTATTTTTTTATATTCTTCATATTATAGGCTCGTTATTTTTTAAATAATTTTGATTGAAATTATTACCTATATTTATTCTACACGCATTCTTCATAATAGGTACTGGGAAGATAACCTATTATCTTGACCTAATAAGAGAGATAGATGTACAACGAAGTAATGTCATGAGGCTTCCATTTTTTTTTCTTTTTGAGCAACGGAACCCTAAGAATAAAATATTTAACTGCGGTGGTCAAGGATAAAAAATTTGTTTGATAAATACAAATGTTTGTAGCGGACTTTTTGATGTATGTGATTAATCACAGACATATCATTATGTCAAATTTGAATGATCTTACAAATGTTTTCCGATAGCATTTGGACATTGTCTTTTGTCCATTTGGGTACAGTTAGTGCTACGCTGCATGCATGCATGTAGCCGATTTTATAATAGAGATAGAAAGTAGCATTGGGCCGGCACGACGGGGGAGGTGCCTCTCCCTTAAACGAGCTCGGCGCAAACTGACAGCTGTGTGCTGTGTAAAAGGCAGCGAATAGGCTCCGGCTGCTCGTTTGCAATCTTATATTTGCTGTCGCGTTTTGTGCGGTGTGTAAGTAGTTGGTGGCCCATGAATTTGGGAGGAAGAAAGAGGCCATCGCATCTGCTTATCTCTATGCTGATGTCTATGGGCGTCGGTAGTCATGAAAATGGCTCCGGCTGCTCGTTTGCCGTAAAAAAAAATTTTTTTTCGTAGTGACTAGTGTGCTGTGGAAGAGAAGGCATCGTAATAAGGCTGCAACGTGCTGTAATACGAATGCTCCTAGATTTATTAAACTAGGTTACAAGGATCTAGGTACCGATAACGTAGTTTCGTCATCTCTCCCATATGAAAAGCGGGGAGAGAAGAGCAGCAGATTGGAGAGATGCATTCCGATAAAAATGTTGTAATTATTATCAGTTCATTATTCATTTATTCATAATCAGCTTTTTCTAATATTGAACGAATTAAAAGTTAAAATTCATTGTTTTAGATAAAGGACTAAAGGGTCGTCTGTGGAAGGGCGTAGCTTGTTTGCACGGGTGCCCACGATAGTTAGTTTAGTTTTAGAGTTTGTTAATAAAAAAAAAATAAAAAAAATCCTTAATTTTCTGTGTCCTCATTCATATTGCAGTGGATCCTACAAATTTTGAGGTCATCGCAATAGGCCTTTTGAAAAGGACAACGAAAACAAACAAAACACGACGCAAGCAATAAATCTTTTATGTGTGTGTGCCGTGATCTCCGAAATATATTATATAAATGTAAATTTAAGTATAAATTTACATATTAGCTTCTATCCGATCGCGCTCCACCCATCATTCGTAACACGTCATTTTGGTTAAGCAACACACATTGAGGACAGGATCTGGATTTATTTGGCACTGAATGCAAACATCTGGCTTGCGGCTGCCAAGTGCATATGCGAGTGACTGGAAGGACTAATCTTTTTTTATATTTCAAAGGGGCAAACGAGCAGTCGGAGCCATTTTCTTGACTACCGACGTCAGTAGACATCCACATAGAGGCTATACAAATTCTTTACCCTCCTTTCTCCTCCCACCTCCATGGGCAACCAGCTACTTACCACACGAAACGCGACAGCAAATATAAGATTGCAAATGAGCGGCCGGAGCCTACTGGTGGCCTATGACTGATGCACACAGAAAGGGGACAGCAAAACTTTAAATTTAACGCCATTATGTCCCCGCCAGTCGCGCCTGCCGAATTCGGTAATAATGCAGGATTCTCTCGTCTCATCTGGTGTGAATGTCGACATTTTATTGCAAATATTATCAAATAACGCTTTGTATGTAAATCCAACGGGGGCTTATGTGCATAATATTGAATAGTTAATAAGTGTATCAGGGTTACGTAGTCAAATATCAAAAGCCTTAAAATAATGTTTTTTTTTAATCAATTCCACTTTTAATTTACTTTTCTGAACGATATTTAAGGCTAGCCGTATGAAAAAATATCTTGTTTTATTTATGATATAGGAGGGCAAACGAGCAGTCGGAGCCATTTTCATGTCTACAGACACCCATAGATATACGCATAGATTTGCGCAATTTTCGTTGAAAGTTTCCATCGAGATCTGCACAGCATGTATATTTTTTAGATTTGTAGATTTTAGAAATTAGAGGGGGGACACTAATTTTTCCACTTTGAAAGCGTCTATCTTTCAAACAAATGATTTTTACGAAAAATTGTTATAGTAACCTTAATGTCTACCTTAAACCTATTCATAGACACAAGTCATATACAGGTTGGATAAAAAAAAATTGATTCAGTTCTATGTGTGGAGTATCCGGGGCACCCCAACATAGGCGGCCGATGACACCCGCGTGGTTTTCGGATTTTTTCGACTTCGCCACGAGTCCCACACATCCATCGGATCTAACCTCGGCTCCGGCAGGGCGCAAATGTGTGCTCGCGAAAAAAAGAGCATAAAAGAGTTAGGTTTGGTCTAGTGAAAGATTACCTACAGCTATTATTTGAATTAGCTACAAGTGGAGTTTTAGTGAAAATGTGGCAAAAGTAAATACAATAAAAGTAAATGCTATCTGATTGCTACAAATACCTGCATTAATACCCTCGTTTCGTGTGATGTATAAGTAGCCGGATGACCGATACACGGGAAAGAGGAAAGAGGGCGACGCACGAAAATGGCTCCGACTGCTCGTAAGCTCTGTTATACTATAAAAAAATACTCTAGCTAATAAATTAACTTAGCTATTATCAGGATTATCTATAACAGTATGTATGTTAAAAACTACGGAACCATACATTCAGTGTGCCGTACACACGCATAATTTTATTTAGATTAATTCGATTCGTAGTGGTTTTATTTTTATGTGAAAAGGCAATAGGGTTGCCAAACAACAACTTTTCTGGTTGTTTACAAACATTGAACGACTTGGACATACACAATTTAGGTTATAGGTGGGTGAACTATTGCTAAGTGGATTCACACACAACTTATTAGCTAAGCATAGCTCTACTCAGCTAATAATCATAATTCACAGGCTGTCTTGCACAATAGTTATTTTAATAGACTACAAAACAAAAGTACGTAAAAGTAAAAGTAAGTGTAATTGTAATGGTACGCTATAACATACAAAAGACAAGCAAAACAAAAAAAATACACATCAACGATGCTCCATGCTCTCACCTTAAAACAAACCTACTGACTAACTAACTAAACTAACCAACTGACCCTAAGGTTAGTTGGTTAGTTTTTGCGTCGGTTATTATAATATTAGTCTAGACCAGTGGTTCTCAACCGATGGCTCGCTGACCACTAGTGGTCCCTAGAAGCTTCTCAAGTGGTCCGCGAACCTTGTCAATAAATAAGTCACAAGAGTCAACACAACATTACCCGAGCGCGTCATGTCTTCAACATTATTACCTCCAGATCAATAAAGCAACTGGGTGGTCCGCGGCGTAACGAACATTTTGTCAAATGGTCCCTCAGGGCTAAAAGGTTAAGAAACACTGGTCTAGACAATCGAACGCCCGCAACTTCGTTTACGTGAATTTACCACAGTCGGTTAAAAAGTAGTCTATAGCCTTCCAGCTTCATCGCTAAATGGACTAAATAATGCTGAATCATATGGGGCAAACGAGAAGGCGGTTAGTGACTACCGCCGCCCATACACATCCGCAAAACCAGGTGTCTTGCAGACGCATTGCCGGCCTTTAAGAAAGAGGAATGCTTTTTTCTTGAAGATCCCTAAGTCGTATCGGATCGGAAATACCGAGGGAGGCAGGCGGTAAAAATGGCGTTTGTACCGTACACTAATAGATTTAGGAAACTCAGCTGCTGGTATTAAGCCGGTCAATTCCACGGAACACTCCACATTGAAAATACAGTAAAAGATGCAGAGGGAACCGATATCTCATCTCTCCTTAGTGCCAAAGGATGGGACTGCCCGAAAATAACAGGGTCATCAACGATTCGAGTCGCCCTACGCACGGCTACTCAAAAACATACAAAATGTTATACCATAGCCATCACTTTTGAGGCTTTTTTTACGGCATAGGAGGGCAAACAAGCAGCCGGAGCCATTTTCATGACTACCGACGCCCTTAGACATCCGTATAGAGGTTATACAGATGCGCTACCCTCCTTTCTCCTCCCACCTTGATGCAGCACAGATGTCACTTTACGCCGCGCGCCGGTCTCGTGTAAGCGAGAGGTACCTCCTCGGTCGTGCCGGCCCAATTCGACTGCATACAAGCATGCCGTGTGCCGCCTCGTTTCGGCCTCAACCCAGCAATGACACCTCTTACCACAAGCGCGCGTGGTATGCTAACACGTAATGATATACAATTTGAGATGACATTGAATATACAAATTGACGATATTAAATAACCATTTGTCAATTTGGACGGGATCATTAGAATATAAACTGTGTAAAATCAATAAAAAAAATCCAAGTCATTATCATTTATCAGAACCACGGTTAAGTAAGAGGTAGTGCCACGCTGTATGCAATCGCCGGCACGACCGGGGAAGTACCTGCTTATACGACACCGGCGTAAAGTGTGTGCTGTTTTGTCGCGTTTCGTGCGGTGTGTAATTGTAATTGTAGTATGATATACTACTAATTACTATCTATTTTAATCTCTGAAAGAATGTCATCTTGGCTGTAAATCCTCTTCCACTGAAAACTAAGCCTACGAAACGAACTTATTATAGCGATCAATTAAAATATGTCCTCATATCGGGGGGATTTTGCATTACCATGGATCTAAATAAGGCTAATAATTCAATTATAAACAATAAACTTATTAAAAATAAATAAACCCTTCGTTTGTTGCATCGTAGGAGTAACAACTGCGAAACCTCTTATTATGGGGCAAACGAGCAATCAGAGCCATTTTCATGACTACCAATGCCAAGACATCCGCATAGAGATAATACAGTTGCGTTGCCTTCCTTCCGCCTCCATCCCGAATGAGCCACCGGCTACTTACTCACTGCATAAAACTCAACAGCACGGCTCACGACTGTATCGTCTAAACGAGAGGTACCTCCCCGGTTATGCCGGCCCAATTCGGCTGCGTACATGCAGAGTGGCACTACCTCTTACTAAACGTATACCAACATTCCAAACTTACTACGTTGCGGATGTAAGCTAGAATGTAATAAACTAAGATTTAAAGTTGATGAAGACTCGTGGCGTAACAAATGACCTCGCGAAACACCTGTTTTTAAGTTGCACGTCGTTTATATAAAAGGCGAATCTGCTGTCACTGTAAAAGGCAACACAGTAGGTAACCTAATGAATTCGTCTTGTCTGTCTGTCTAACGGAATTTTCCATATTTACATAATCCGTGCCAGTATTAATTTGCAATGTAGGAAAAGACTCCTTATCTCTATCATTTTTCTGTCGCTGGTGCTCCTGTGTAGTCGTTAACTGTAACCACTTCTGTCCATTTGATAAATACATTGCAAGGAGACCAGCGAAATCCTAAATAGGACACTAGCAGACGCCCGCAACTTCGTTTACTTAAATCCGGTAATCCGGTGGCCCATGGAGGTGGGAGGAGAAAGGAAGGCAGCGCATCTGTATAGCCTCTATGCGGATGTTTGTGGGCGTCGGTAGTCATGAAAATGGCTCCGGCTGCTCGTTTGCCCTCCTATATCATAAAAAAAAAAAAAAAAAATCCGTTTTTTGACCGCAGTCGGTTACAAATAGCCTAACCTTCCTCGCTAAATGGACTAAAGTGAAAGTACTGTAAGAATTTTTCAAATCGGACTCAACTTTCTCAACTTTCGCCCCGCTATGGTTAACGAAAATTTCATTTTCCGCATAGGTCGGCAAATATGTACACGCAATCAGAAAAGCAAGTCAGCCTCAGGTCGGATATTTGTGGACCCCACTTCGACAATTACGAGGTAGATATTTCTTACTTTCTTTCCCTTGGTGCGTAATCACTACACAGTATAAAACCAAGTCGCTTTCCGTCGCCTGTGTGTCAGTGTGCTTAGATCTTTAAAATTACGCAATAGATTTTGATGGGGTTTTTTATTAGATAGAGTGATTCAAGATGAATGTTTATATGTATATTTTTTTATTATTTATTTAGGAACAAACAGTTACATATAAAAATGATGAAAATTATAAATGTAAAATTTTCAAGATGTCTAAGCCTGTTTCCACATAATATTTAAGTAGCAATGTATGTTTTATATTAAGTACAGTGATATTAACAGTTTAAAAATTTAAAACAAATAAAAAAAAAACAACTAAATAAAACACAATCTATGCTACATATAACAACAAACTACTCTATTTTTAAAGTCCGAATATAGATATACAGACAGACAGACATTGTGAGTCTACCTGTATTCCATCGAATTCGCAAGGAACTATAATATAATTTATAATTGGCAATATTTTATAAAGCATAAACCATACAGACATAGGTTAGGTAACTTTCATAACCAGGTAACGTTAATTTCCTCCATAGAATGTACTTTCATTTATAATACTGTTGTGATAATTTGATTTATTTACTTCAATACTGTATAAAGGATGTTGGTTAAACTGAGGTGGTGTAGTGATGTGAAAACTTGAGATTGGTCTCATTTGGTACACGGTAAAAATATTATGATATCGTTCAATGTTTGATCGTGTAGTTATTATTTTTTATTGTATAGACTTTTTTATAGGGGTAAAACGAGCAGTCGGAGCCCGTGAATAACTACCGAAGCCCATAGACATTCGCGTTATTGTCGTATAACAATAAATGAGGGGATGAGATGAAGGTAACTCATACGTATAGCGTTATCCTCATTTCATCCTCTCCTCAATCATCGGCTACTTACAAACCACACGAAACACGACCGCATTGCTGTCACTTTACGACGGTGTCGTGTGAGTGAGAATATAGTACCCCCGAGGCCTATGCCCCTCAGGCCCAATGATTTTCGGTTTTTCGAGCATTAATAACAAAACCTTTGTGACTAGGCTAGTTTTAAATGAAAGCAGCGATTTTATTAATAACTAGCAATTTAATTGGTTTAATTCTTAACTTAACTAACAATAGCAAGAAATTTGAACATGAATACCATCACATGAAGAAGAAAATAGTTACAGTTTTATTATACATAAAAAACTGTAAATGTTTTCTTCTTCATGTGAAAAATCACTACTTCAACTCAGTTTAAACAACATACTTTATAATATAGTATTATACATTGGGCTAACAAAATACTTTAAAGACCAATCTCGATTAGGGGTGTGCCTAAGAGTGATATTTGAGTAGCAGCGATCGACCTGAGCAGTTGTAAAAAATCGCCGTGAATAGACGCAGTGATTTAATCACTCTTTACTTTAGCACGCTGTATCGCTTCCAGCGATCACAGCGAACGCGTAATAACAGTGACCGGTCGCTGTGAGCATGTAGTGATTGAAATCACTGCTTGCGCAAAGAGCATTCACTACATCGCTATTTAAGAATATCACAGTGATTTTTCACGGCGATCGCAATCACCGTCTCACCACTAATCTCGATTCGGTACCGGTCTTGTGTCGAACCAAGCACATCACTACAAGGTCTATTCATTTGGTTCCGTTGCGAAAATGTCGGGCCGAAATAAGACGCGACTCGCAACTCATTAATCATGAGGATCTCGTAAGATGTCGATGTTATGAACACTAACATGACATGTTCTTTATGTGTTGGATTTTCATCATATTAATATTGGGCCGCACAACCGGGGAGATACCTCTCGCTTACACTATACTGACATAGTGACATTGACATTGACATGAGATGTGTATTAAGTAGCCGGTAGCTAGGGAGGAGGAGGAAGGAGGGCAACTTATCTGTATAGCCTTTTTAGGGATATCTGTAGACGTCTAAGTTATTAAAATGGCTCCGATTGCTCCCTTATACCTACTATAAAAACTCTCTTATTCTCTATTCGCTCATTTCCTAACCATATAAAATTGCTTGACCGATGTATTTTAACTTTATTTTAAAATTTTTTTCATTTAATATTACAAGTGCCAAAGCATGTATGTATGTTATTCTTTCACGTAAAAAGTGATGAATAAATTGGATAGGGATTCATGTTACGCAAAGTTTTTTTCTCATAAAACCTTATTTTCCTAAAAAAAAAAATTTTCTCTCATCAAATCAATACATGGGAAGGAAGCCACAGGCGGCTAATATTTGATAAAAAATGATAATGTCAAATGTCTGCGTGATGTGCGTTTATCTTAATGGTAAGTTAATCAAAAGAATATGAAGTAATGACAGGCTAGTGGTTACACAGGATGGGAATGAATCAATAAAACTATAATAACACATCGCACCGGCGCGGCTGAAGCGAATAGGTGGCAGATGACACGATGTAGGCTAAGAGGGTGCTACATATTTTAATCAAAAATTAATCTAAATCTAGTTTTATCTATCTCTTCCTATTCTTGAGTCATGATCGTTCTTTCATACTGACTTAGACTGTGACTTAGAGCAAACTAAAAATGTCCCCAGAATTGATAAGTTAACGACTACCGGAAGAAATTTTTGCCTTTATGGTAAATGGTAAACGAGTGGTCGGAGCCATTTTTATGACTATCGGCGCAAATAGACATCTACATAGACGCCACACAGATGCGCGGCCCTCCTTTCTCCTTCCACCTTCATGAAACCTTCTCCTCCTTCGGCTAAGTAATTGAGGTTGAGAGACCTGAAGTTGAGTCTTTGTAAGTCTAAATCTCGGAACAATTGATGTGCAATTTAACCCAAAAAAAAACACAAGTTCGCGCATTTACCTCTAATACCACTCTTTGTCGTGTCTCCTTGGTTGAAGATTACTTCCCCGATGTCTTAGGGTAGCATTTGAATATCGAGACCCGAATTATCAGCTCATTTATTTCGATAGTTTCTAAGGTAGAATGACTAGAATCATCGTTAGCCAAGGTCTTTTCAGTCAGCTTACCTTGCGAGAAAGTCAGTTCGCTGTGTATCTTCTATACCGTATTTATCATGAGAAGAAACTATACCTGGAAGCCACGTCTTGTTTTTACTAATACCTGCAGCTGAACTGCATTCTCCCGTGCACTACCTCTGTGGAATCAGCTCTCCTCCTGGATATTTCCGAATAGAAAAATTTCCCTCTGCGAAGAAAGCAATGTATCTCTGAGAGAACTGGTGTTGCGAAAAATCTGTAGGCGTTTGTGATCACTTACCATCATCACGTGATCTTACTGCTCTTTTGACCTCATGGTAAAAAAACATGTACTTTTGAGTAACTATAACGAACATTTAGTATAATTGGAATACATAGCGTCTTCGACATTCTGTTCCAATCCACCAAAGCCCAACTGTATCGAGCTTTGAAATGACAATATACAAAAATAATGTCAGAGAAACATATTGTATAAAATACAATTGCCTCTTGGACTATAAACCTATAAGCGGAGTTTCCGAATACAGCCTTTGGCCTTGGTTGGGCGTAACTGCGATTGTACTATGTTCTAATTGGAACTTTTCTATTGTGGATGTATTTAATTAAATATTTTGAGCAATTGTTCTGATACCAATATTTAATAATATTAACTTTATAAATGACTTTAAACTTTGTGTGTATGTATATTAATCACTCCTAATCCCGAAAAATGTAATGTTTCTTTTGGGATTAATTGTATGTGAACGAAGCCACCTATTATGGTTTAAATTCTTTGAATATATTCTGGTATTAATTTTTTGTGGTTCAAAATACTGCCTTTATAACATAATTGTAGTTGTCAGCCACTGAAACTTTCACTTTTACTCAATAATTGAGTAAAAGTGAAAGTTTCAGTGGCTTCTAAGCCGATGAATCCTCTTTTTTGAAATAGTCTATAATTACTTCAGTTTTTTGCTTAATTTTGTTCTATTTTATTATTATACTTTATTCTATATAATATTTTTTTAAGTTTTATTTTAACCCTTTCTATTTTTCGGTAAATCTACGACTTCGCTCTTAGAAATGAGGTTGTTACCGGCTTACACTATTACAATATTTAAGGTTCTTCAGGTACTAAGTGGAACATAACTGTATGAGCGGTGGTATTGGAATGTCTCATTACGTTGGGTACCGTGGTGATGGGGCTACGTGGGTTTATCTGGCGGTTCACGTGCCAATGTCTCATCTCACTACCACCACGCATCCGTCATCATCAGCCCGAATACAGCCACCATTTGCTTCTATTTATGGATATTTATGAAACTGTTACTAGTGATAAAGAAGCAAAAATGTAAACGCATTACCAAACGTAGCCGGTGTGTGAGTTGCCGGTGGCCTATGGAGATGGAGGGAGAAATGAGGGCAGCGCATCTGTATAGCCTCTATGCGGATGTCTATGTGCGTCGGTAGTCATGACAATGACTCTGTTCGTTTGCCCCCTATACCATAAAAAAGCTATCTTGAAAAGTATTAGGAAGAAACATTTTTTATATTTTTTAGAATACTTAGACTTAAAGACACTGGACCGATTTTACCCATTCTTTTATTAATGTCGTGAACTAATGCTAATAAAGCTACAAGAATTAATACAAGCAATTTCTTTGTACACTTGTTCACACCCCTTGATACATGCTGTAGTAGAGACAGCAGTTCACAGCGAGTAGACCTTTTTGCAATACTATACTATAATAATGTCGTCTTAGCCGATTTTGGCTACGGCGGCCGACTCTATAGACGAGCCATCTGCGCAGGACATAATATTATAGTGCACAAGTGTGCGCGCAGACACAAGTGCACTCTCTATTCCCTCGGACGTCAGCCCGATGCGACCGGTGAGAAGTCAGGCGCAGGACCGACGGCTTAACGTGCTCTCCGGGGCACGGGCGTGTAACACCGCCATCTTCCTGACTCCGGACTGTTATTAGAAATTGAAAAATCCCAATAACAAATTTTGGTCCCATCCGGGATTCGAACCCGGGGCCTCACGTATGTGGTTAAACACGCTTACCCCTAGACCACGAGACAGTCAATATAATTATTTTTTTTATTTTTTTATAATTATCTGGAGATAACCTGACGTCACCGATTAGAGCCGCCCTACGTTGGATACGGTCAAATGAAACGAGCCGATTTTGTAACACACACCTTTTTTTATGTCTGCCATCACATCTTAAAACTATAATACTCAATACTTTTACACCTAAAGTAGTCTTTTACAAATATGGAGTTGGTACTTTTATGTCTAAAAGTCTATTTTTTTATCCACATGCATGCGCAGAATAAACTTTATTATTTCATGTTATGATAGTACATTTTAAACATTTATTAAAAAGCTAATTAGAATAGATATAATATAGCTGTTAAGTACAAACGTTTCCTATCTCAGGGATACAGGAATTAGTTATACAGAAATCTAGCTTCATATTTGTAAAACTACTTTGTTAATATTCAATAGCGCATCCATTTAGTCCATAAATGTTTTAGTTTAGAATGCAGTTTCTCTTTACATAAAGACAACACACACTATACTTTTAGCAGCGGCAGCTGCGATCGGCGATTTAGAAGTTTTTTAGAAGCGGAATGCAGCGACCAGGCTCACCCCAGCACACACTTAAAGACGGGGATATTTAGTCGCAAAGCGACTGCGATTGTTACGTATCGGAGCAGTAGCTAACCGCGACTGAACTCAGAGAGTCGCTAAAACGTGATGAAATCGATGAAGTCGACAAATCACCGCCTCTAAAAGCAGCGTGTGTGCTTTTGCCCTAATATCTTATACAGTAAATTAGATAGTTGAATTAGCACTGTCAATGACGATAGCGTTTCTTTTCAGATGTGGACAGGAGTGAGGAGGAGTGAGATGACATGTCATGTCGTACAGGAGTGTTGTGTCGTTGTGGTTTGGCTTGACCTTCTGTAACCTCCTTGTATTGCCCTGAAATAAAAAAAATATTTGTTCAATATTTTTCTGTAACATATAACAAGTATTTTAGTAAGAGGTAGTGCCACGCTGCATGCATGCAGCCGAATTGGGCCGGCACGACCACGTACCTCTCTCGCTTACGTAATATATGGATGTGAGGATGTCTATGGGCGTCGGTAGTCGTAAAATTGGTTCCAAGTACTCGTTTGCCCTCTTACACAAAAAAGCTATAACCATAAAGAGGTAGTGTAATTGCTGTGTAGTTTATTCAATGTTGTATAAATTGGCAAAGCTCTAATAAAGACAAATATATCTAGATCTCTTATAAAAACTAAAGACATGTAACAAAACTGTAACGCTATAATGCTATCACACCTCTTGATTTTCTATCTACTATAATCCAAGCTAAATTTTCAAGGTTAAAAAAAGACAAAACGTTTCGCCAAAAGCTAGGCCTTGCGCGTTTACTCCTATTGGAGGTTATAAATGTTATTTCTGTACATATTAAGACATTTAAGAGGTGAACTATAATAAAAACCCTACAGTAAATAAATTGTTTAGAACTTACCGTTATCCGTAATTCCATTGGCTTCATCTATCGCATTCTTTTCCAAAGCTTCAACGATTGCTGCAGACATTGGTGGTGGGGTTGGCAGATGTTCCCTCTCTGCTCTGAACCCATGCTCATCTGCCACGTATGTTACAGAATAAGGCTTCCCATCGTCGCCTATATACGCATAAGCACCAATGACTTGTTTTTCTTTACCCATTTGTCCTGACTCTTGAGCTTGAATACCTGAAAATAAATTAAATTCTTTGGTTAAGTAAATTTTGCTGTACATTATGCATAATAAGTATTTCTTACTGTTATAAAATATACTATGTATATTTAAAAATATATTAAAATATTTCAAGCTTTGTCACTTTTTCCACTGCCTACTTACCGTTTTCAGTGTAGTATTCATACTGATAAGCATGATTATTCCCTTGAAATTTATATTCGTATATTTTGGGTATTATCATTAGTTCCTTATATGCTAGATCACCTTCAATTACTTTGTTTTGATTACTTAATTGGCTAATGTATTCAGTTTCATAATAATTTCTTTGTTGTTCTGAATTTGTTTCATTTGCCAGTTCGGTAACTACAGGCTCCCCATTTTGAGTTTTGTGCTGTATTTGCCTTTCATATTTTTGGTTTTGTAAATTTTTTTGTGGTTTTTGGCTGTTTTCATTTAATTTTTTTTCTATTCCAAGCACAACGTGTTTAGTTGGTTCTATACTTTTATACTTTTGGTTTTCTAATCCATAGTACTCAGATTTGATATTTGAGTTTTCTGGTTCTGTATTGTAGTAGTTTTGGGGTTGTATATGCCTTTCATATTCTTGGTTTTGTACATCTTTCTGTGGTGTTTGGCTATTTTCATTTTTACTTTGTTCCATTTGATACATTCCAAGCACGACATATTTAGTTGGTTCTATACTTTCATGTCTCTGGTTTTCTAATCCATAAGGCTCAGAATTGCTATTTGAATTTTCTGGTCTTGCATTGTAGTATAATCGTGTCGGCGAGACAGACGCCACCACTGCAAGTATAACTGTTATCTGTAAAAAAATTGTGATTTTAATGATTTGTGAAAATCAGAAGCAAGTTTGATGACGATGATGGCGGCATCCATAACTGAGTCGTTTAGTGACTGTTCCATTAATAATAACTCGTAAGAGGCAGTGCCGTAGTGCAGCATAATTGCAATACTTGAAGAAATTCAATTATCCTAAAATTCTGTTTTGGAAACTAACGTTAAGTCGAATTCTTCTGATGGTCTGCCAATACCCATACCCGCAGTCTTAAATTTCTACTCCCAACATATCCTCCAATAATCCAGCTGAAACTCACAAGCCGCATGAAATGCGACAGCGTCCTTGTCACTTTATGGTAGTATCACATGAGTGACAGGAACCGTCCATATATTACAGAACTTCTTTTAACTCTTTTTTGTGTATGGTATAAGGGGGAGAACGAGATAACGGAGCCATTTACATGAGTACCAACGGCCATAGATATCCACGTAGAGGTTATACAGATACGTTGTCCTTCTTCCTCCTAGCGAGAGGTACCCGGTCGTGCCGGCTTAATTCGGCTCCATGCATGCAGCGTGACATCTACCTCTTACTACTACTACTACTTCTTTCGCCTCATCCAAATTTCTTTTCACGTTTTCTCGCACAAACTATTTTATAAAGGAACTAAAGCATTCGAGAGGCAGTAAAAATTTGGTCACCTACCAGCTTCATGATCCAATGATATAACAGTGCTTCCGACTCCCGTTAGTTCCGTTTTTATATATAAGTACAACAATACTTTATTATTGTTCTCACTTTGTACAAATATGTTATATTATGGCTACGTATACTATGAACTTCTCCATTTATTGAACTATCTATTGTAATATGTTGCTGCATTGTAGACGAATTGGGCCGGCACGACCATTACCTCTCGCTTACACGAAAGCGGATAAAGTTACAGCTGTACTGTCGCGTTTCTTGCGGTCTTGGTCGTTGTCTTAATATCGGTCTGGCTACCTTTTCTGCAGGAACGCGAGAAAAGCTCAAGCCGAAATTATCATGTTGAATACAAAGATTTGCCACCTCGTAAAGTATTAATCTTTCTACTAAGTTAACGCATTCAAAAGTTTATGCACATAAGGGCCACAGCATACATGAGACTTGGACGCGGCGACCGGCGGTTTAGACGCTTTTTAGAAGCTGAATGGAGCGACTAGACGCGGGGAACGTTCAAGACGCCAGACGCGACTATTTATTTATTCCGTAGACAGAGAATTTATTCGCTAATGTATGTCAAATAATGTCATGTCAGTTAAGGTCTAAATACCGCGTCTAAAAGTCTCGTGTGTCCTGTAGCCCTAATATCTAATATTTTGTATAAAAGTGCACGTTTCCTTTAACCAATACTTTCCGTTGACTGAGATAAATGATATTTAGTGACAAGTAAGGACTTACAATAAAAATTAAGGTATAAATGCTTATATATTTTTTTTATAATGTGGGTATAATATGTGGGTATAATGGTAATAGTATTGTTTCTACACGTGTAAATTTCAAGAATAAAAAAAATTACATAGGTTCAAAGCTTATAGAGTCGCTATTTTATGTTATTGTTATGAAGTAATCATAGGTAACAAGATGTGCCATATCAATGCACATGTGGTACAAATTTCGGCTAGCGCTAAGAAATGCTGGACAGGGCGATTACTAGTAATTTTTTAATTAACAAAACTGCTTAATTTTTTCTACAGTGGAAATAACTTTATTCTAACATCGTTTCTGTGACAATTAACAAGCTTGCCGATTATTGTCTGATTAGAATATATAATCTATATTTTTTATTATGAAATATAATTTAATAAATAAATCAAAACATCAGTGCACGTCATGTCCTATATAAGGTGCAAATGATATCTGAATCTTTTCAACCATTGTAAGGTCTGACTAGTAAAAAACAGACAGCCACTCCCAATAAGTGTAAGAGAACAACACAATGTTGTGATATGATCAGTAAGTTGTTGCGGGTTTGTTTTACACCAGACGAAAAAGCATCCAGATTTTTTGTTTTGCAAAGTAAAAAAAGCATATTTGTCACCTAGTTGTTTGTATAAAAATGTTATTGATGCTGTTAACTTATGGGAAAGAAAAATTAATTACATAAATTACTTTACATTCCTGTATTAAAGAGTTCCAATAGGGAGTAGCTATCCATCTATACGTTTAAGGTTATTCTTTGACAATTTTCAATTGTCTCGTCTATACTTACATAGCTCTACAATAAACTCACCTTCTTAAATCGATCGTAATCTCAAATCACATGTTTGTTAGTATCAGACGTGTTGAAACTTTTAGGAAGTTAAGTGTTAAACATAGCATTAGCTCTGTTACGTGACTTCTTTTACAACTTTTTTGGCAATTGAGCAGTCGAAGCCTTTTATGAACGCTCATCAAAATTCTTGAATATTTGTTAAGCACACGTGTCCTTTCCTTTCCTCCCACCCTCCAATGGGGCACCAGAAACCCCAACCGCATGAAATAACGCCGTCATTAAGTAGCTGTATCATGTGAGCGAGAATCACCTACTTAATAATAAGGAGTTAGGTTAGGTAAGAAAGAGTTAGGTTGTTTTTCGCGTCGAACAAGCAGTCCATCTTGTAAGTGTCTCGTCAGATACGTGAAACACGGATCAAAATCCGATTATAATACGTGTATTGTTGTAGTATCCGAACAATGCCCTAATCAGAGACAATGGCGCGAGGCCGGCAATTTGCCGGAGAATCAGAGGATACGCTTCAGAAACAACTACAAATAACAATGTGTGACGTGGGATACGATACTTTCAATGTCCAAAAAATTTGGTGGTTGAAGGAGATTTGTCTCAGCCGAATCGGGAAGCCGACTTTGAAGAGGGTAGGGTAACCGACATAACCATGGAGGTGGGTGGAGAAAGGGGGGCAGCGCATCTGTATAGTCTCTATGCAGATGTCTATGGGCGTCGGTAGTCATGAAAATGGCTACAACTGCTCGTTTGCCCCCCTATACCATAAAAAAAAAAAAAAAAAAAACTATAAAAGTCAGCCAGTTGAAGTGGCAATAGGCAGGCCGCATTAACCGGGACAGAAATGTTCTCCAGTGCCGGCCTCGCACCGGAAGACAGAGTGTTGGACGGATCCAACCCGGTGGATCAACTTGGTTAAGATGGCGGGGAGCTGCTCGATGCACGTGGCTAGTAACCGTGACCTATGACGCTCCATGTGCCATGATGCCTGCTGACGATGGTGATGTAGATGATGGCTTGGGAGATACCTGTCCCTTACAAGCCACACCAAAAATACAGCTTGTCTTGAGGTTCTTGCGCTTGACGACCCTTGGAGGCGAGGGGGAAAGATTTTTGTATAGCTATAAATAACTATTAGTACGAGATCTGATCTATTCGGATATAGATAGAATCAGAACCGTTTCCATGACTACCGACGCTCATAGACATATCGCTCATACATCGTGTAAGCGAGAGGTACCTTCCCGCTCGTGTGTTTGTAAAGAATAATCAACGGCAGTCGAATATACTACAGCACGGTAGCCTGACCAGATCTTTTAACTTAATAAAAGTACCAGCAAAAATGATAAATTGCAGTTACTTTTATTTTAGGAAACAAAACATCATGTGTATTTTTTTAATTCAAATTAATTAAACTAATCAAAAAATAAGTTTAATTAAAAATACCTGCAGATTTGCATAGCCGGATCTTAGGCTTTATGTGGATGTATGTGTGCCTCAGTGTCTGTGTCTGTCTGTCTGTACTGTCCCTATTCCCTTTACCTTGTGAAACAGGAAAATTTGAATTAAATGCCATTCTACTTAAAAGAATGAAGTATTCTGATTTTATCTGAAACGGTTCTTTTATCTTGTAATCAAACACGTCTAAGGCACCAAAGTAATATAAATAAATACATATACATTTGTTTCGAAACTTTCCCGAACCTTGAAACCAAATATACCTTCTAGGGTCAAAAGCCGTAATTCCTCTTGAGGTCAGAAACCATATTCAGATATTGATGTATATGGTATGGGAATATTAACACATGGAATTCATTATGCTTTATTGGCCCATAAATTTGATACATTCAATAAATAAAAAAAAAAGAATTTGTTTATGACCCTTTGTGTGGGCTATCGATTTAATTTGTAAATTGTGATTTATAATGACCACACCTTGAGGTACGATGTATATTACCACGTCTTGGATTTTGTAAAAACGCGATGTTTTTAGGGTTCCGTACGATAAGTGTAAAACGTTCCTTCCTGTCAGCCATTTGATTCCTGTAATAACCAAAATCTAGTACCTACTTCACGTTGTCCTTGAGAAATTTGTCAACAAGAGGGAAGAGAAATTTACAATAAATGAACAAAACAACATTTCTAAGATTTTAAGGTATTAAAAATAATAAAGAAAATGTAAAGAAAGATCTACAATTTTTATGTACAAATTTTCGTAGATTGTGCCATGCCCTCACTATTCTTCCTAATCGTTTCCTACACTACAAAGAGCAGACTAGTCAGAATCCAAAAACAACTGGTAACTAAATTTAAACTGTCAACTAATGTTTAATATCTTTATATATAAAAATGAATGTTTGTCTGTATGTTCTATAAAGGATCGTAAACTATGCATTTGATTATTTGATGATCTTTAACAAAGTTTTTATACATGAGCCCACGAAGGTTTCTGAGGTGAGGTGTTTTGGTACGACCAATTTTCGATAGATGGCGCCACGTGTAGCAACGCACGCAGGGTACAGCTAGTTTCAAATTATAAATTTTATTTATAAAAAAATTCAAATTTTACATTTTTTTTTTAATAAACGTGTAAGTTTCGCTCACGATCCTCGAGTTTCACAAGTTTTAGAACGAAATACGCATCTACAATCTGTACGGAGCTCTCGGTGAGAATCCGACTCGCGCTTGCTCGGTTTCTTTAATAGTTACGACAGTATCGTAGAAAAATGTCGAGTTTACGACTTCCTTCAAGGAGAGATACATAAAGTTCTCATTTTGTTTTCTTTTTTCTGGATTGGGCTTCGGACCTGCGTTGAATTGTATGAGGAGATAAGAGTGAAAGTTTTTTTATTTGCATGGTAACCTTTAACCGGACATCATCATCATCATCACCATCATCGGCATCATCATCAGCAACATCATCATCATCATCATCATCATCATCATCAGCCTCTTGCAGGCCACTGTTTTACATAGGCCTCTCCCATAGCACTCGATTTTCGGCTAACCTTTTCCACTTCCTGCTCACAGCTTTGCGTATGTCGTCACTCCATCTAGTCACAGGGTGTCCTACATTACGTTTGCCGGGACGCGGTATACCCTCTTGAACCAGTCGACCCAACGATCATCGGTTCTGCGGCAGCTATGACCGGCCCACTGCCACTACAGATTGCTAATCTGAGTAGCTATGTCGGTTACTCTAGTTCTCTGGCGAATTATTTCGTTTCGAATTCGATTCCTCAGAGAAACACCAAGCATAGCTCTCTCTTTAGCGCGCTGAGCAACTTTAAATTGGTGGACCAGTCATGCTTACCACCAAATGAAGATAGCCTTTAATTCCATGCTTGATCTGCCTTTCAGCTAAAATAGGTAACCTCAGGGTTAAAATTTTGTATCTTAATTTTAAGGTTTCATACTCTAATGGTAAAAAAGAGACTATTAGTAAGAATCCGTTGTCCGTCTGTCCGTCTGTCTATCTATCACCATATACCTAGTATCTCATGAACCGTGATAGCTAGACAGTTAAAAGTTTCACAGGTGACACATTTATGTTACCGCTTTAACAACAAATACTCATAATTGGGAATATAACTTATAATTGTATACCTATTTCACGTTTAAAAAAAAGGGTAAAGGAACAGTTGACGCCTTTGGATACCTTGCTCATGGACATCTGCATGGTTACTATTAATATGCATTGTCCTTCTTCCCTTCTACCCTCAATGGGCCAATTTCATAACTGGATAATTTACCAGACGGGAAAAGAATTTCCGGTCCGGGAAAGATGGGAGTAGCAGAAGATCGGTCGTCTTAGCGTATGGATAAAGGACCTCGAGTCGTTCAGTATTCATTGTATGAAACTCCATACATAACGCACACTAATGGGAACCGTGACGTAATCGTCTCGCCTCAAAAACCGAAGGCACGGTGCCAATCTCTTTCCGAGTTGATAAGTGTGCGGAGACCATAAGTCGTAAGCATGTTCAACCACAAGTGTCTGGTTCGAGTCTCGGGTCGGTTTAGCAGTCTGGAGTCAAGTTTTGGGAGTTCGATTCGGGAGCCTCGAAAAACGTAATCGTCGTTACTGACTGCCTGATTTATCTTCAGTCGAGTCGCACCTACGGCCGTCTTTTGGAAGAGGAGAATAAAATAATAGAAGTTGTAACTGTAGTACACTATTGCACTAAAACCTGCATAGTTCGTATGGACAATGCACTTAGCCAAAAATAGTTTCGGACTCCACATCTAAAAAAACCTTCTAAGCTTTTACTTTTTATGTCCATTGCTTACAACTTCTATTTGTAAAGATAGTTGGATAAATCAATTAGCAAATAAACAAATAAGGCGTGAGATTAAGGAATAATGCGTGGGAAATACAAACAAAGGTAGAAGTAAAAGTGAAACAATTTTCGCAAAGTTTGCTAATTTTAACGTCTTCAATACATAATAAATATTGGATGAACGTTTTCTGCAATTTCTGTTAATTTGGTAGTGTTGGCAGAAATCTCAAAAAGCGTTAACAATAATAATGATTGGTTGAAGCATTTTAATGTTAAATAAGAATTATTTTTAATTTTCGGCTGTCTGTTACCTAGATAACCATTTCTGAAATTTTAGTATTTGCATTAGATGCCCTAACTGCATTTGCATCAGATCTGACACAAGGTAAGTAAGCAGATACCTGCAATCTACATGTACATGATGATGTTAATGTTACAACTAGCTGCGCCCCGCAGTTTGACCCGCGTAAATTTCGATCCCGTGGAAAATAGAAAATCATCCAACGGCATCCCATAGGAACATTTTGTCTAGATAAAAACTATCTTATGTGTTAATCAAAGTTACTCTCTATGTGTGTGCCAAATTTCATGAAAATCGATTCAGCAGGTTTTGCGTGAAGGAATAACAAACAAACAAACATACAAACTTTCGCATTTACAATATTACCTAATAGGATAGATAACAAATGATACATAAACCTAATAAGTGTTGTTTGCAGTCGCCAGTATACTAATACCTTTTTTTTTTAACTTTATACAGCACTTTAAATATCTAAATAAATTATATCTATTCTAATATATAAAGAGAAATTATTTTTTGTTTGTTTTTATCGAAAAAGTTACAATACTATTAGACCTATTTTAACCATTTTACCACTAATAGAAACCTACATTATCAGGAACCAACATAGGCTACATTTTATTAAGCTTTTAACTTTATATTTTGACCCTCAACAAAGTTTTAGTACAAGAAAAACATACATGAATGATGTTTAAATTTCGTTTGAAATTAAGTACAAATATAACTTTGGAATAGTTTTCTGTGATATGGAAATAAAATACCAAGACTTTCTATTATTCTCCATTGTATTAGTTAACTTAATAACTAACTACATAATTGCAGATCACTGGAAACCCTTTAGGTCCCTTTAACTACTGTTAAGGGCACATAAAAACTGCTGTATAAACATACAGACATCAACTAGGGTTCAATTTTTCCTTTAAAGGTCCGAACAAAAAATGAAAGATTAAGTAAAAATATCACGTGATTTAATGTTTCAATACTGTACATAACTTAATAACTAGATGGCACTGGTTCAGAATCGACGCGGGTAGGGCCTGTAGGGCGTAGGGACCACGGGCACGTAGGGCTTCTGCGCTCGAGCTGCGAACACACCCGAGTCGTACTTGCCGGAGTGGTAGCTGCCTGCAATTGAGAGTAGAGTTGGTTTGTTCAGTAGCTTGGGCCATGGACCGTTCGAGTCAGAGGTAGTGCCATGCCATGCCATGCCGAATTGAGACGATACGATCGGGGTGAGACTCCTCGTTCATATGATACCGTTGCAAATGATATCTGGTGTTGTCCCTGTTTAATGAAGACATGCATGCATGCATGGCTGTTTAGGCCATGGCTTCACTAATGATATACGGATACATTACATATGGATCAGGGCGTCATGCGCCAGCTGCGCGCAACGCCCTCTGGACCTTTACCTACTGAATATAATTATTTCTAACTAGCTGCGCCCCGCGGTTTCACCCGTATAAGATTCGATCCCCTGGAAATATCGAGGTAATATAAGCCTATATGTTGACCCGACCTGTTAGTAAAATTCATGCAAAATTTTAAGTCAATTCATTTAGAACTTTTTGAGTTTAGATAAACAGACAAACAGACAAAAAACCTGAAAACTTTATTTTTGGCCTAGGAATCGATTGTAGATCACGCCCCATGCATTTTTTTTAATATTCAATATATAGTTTTAACTTTCTTACGATTTACGATCTTACGCATCTAGGTGACACTTGTCACTGTCATGTTACAGTCCCTAGTAACCCACCGGAGAGCGAAGAAGGAAGAAGGGCAACATCCAGTGTCTTTTTATTAAAAAAGGCTTTTTAATTCTTGTCTATAATATAAAGTGTACAATTTAAGAGGATATGTACCAAATAGTTAAATGAATAATTGAATATCGATGTGAAGGCACTCCAGAATTTTCATTCGAAAAGAACTTAGCTTTTTTGTTTGAAAGTAATTACAATCACAAACCTAACATATAATACAAGTGATTATATCTTGTTTTAAACTAATGTTGGTATAATTAAATATTTGTGAAGCTTGTTTAGTACATTTCGGTGAACTTCTTAATCTAAATCAATTTACGATCAATGTTACTTACATTGATCATAAATCGTTGCCCAACTTTATAAATAAAGTAATTGAATTTAAATAGTTATAAATACTTAATAACATACCAACATTTATATATTGGTACGGAATGCTAAAACTGTTGAACAATTCGTTCAACTTCATTTAAATGTTAAATCGAAATGTCAAATAATTATATCAATTTTGTGTACTTTTAATTGTAAACTTACGCGAAATTTTGTGTAGTTTGTTTTGATTGTAAAGATATGCGAAAAATTATATAAATATAACATTTATAATAAATGAATCAATTTATAAGATCGGATGGAATGCAAGCTACACCAAAAAAATAGTACGGATGGGAAACGAGCAGTCGGGCCTATTGATGACTGCCGACACCAATAGAAGCATTATGAGTGTAGTCATCTCAATATTCTCCACTCTGTTAGGTCACCGGCAACACGCAAACCACGCTAAACTCGACAGCTGTCACTTTCAGCGAAAACCGGCCATGTGACCAAGAGGTAGCTCCCCATTCGTACCGGCCCAGTTGGCAAGCAACCACCTCTTACAAGTTTAGTAAATTACCACCTCTTACTAAAGTAATTTATGTCAATTGTGCGATGTTGCAACACTAAACAACGCTAATATCCCGGCACGCCGCACCTGACGAGCTGTCAAAACGTCTCCGCCGCCGCCATTATTCTATTAACCAAATACCTGATTGTTTCATATCTGGTACACAAATTATACAATTTTGACATTTACGTTGTTAATAGAAAGGATAATACGAAGGATGGTTGAGAATTTAGATATTAGCAGATATTGCATAAATAAGTGCATTTGTTGCAAAGGAATTGTGTAAACTAAGAAGCAATCAATCACTCCTATTTATATAAGAGTGAGTGATTCATAATTTATATTGTCACTGTATGTATCACTGTAGGTAGTTATATATACTCTTTATCTATGTCCAACTTTATTCAAATCTATTAAATAGTTTTAGAAAGAGAATGATTTGCAATTGCATTATTTTCGCACTTATAAAATTAGTAAGGTTTATGCACAGTACAAGTAGTGAAAGATGATAGATGCTAGTTGAAGTTAATCTTAATTTTAATTAACCTGTAGATAACCCAGAGAGAAAAATGAATCTCAAATATAAAAAAACGATTAAACTTCGAACGCACTTGAGTGTGTAGTTGAGAAAAACAAAAAAAAACTACCTAGGTACTTAAGAATGACTAAATACATGTGTCGGAAACTGTCAATCAAATATTGTTAACAATTTACTTTGTTTTTTTCTTCTACGCATCCACGGCCGGAGCATCTCAAAAAGACCATATGGTTTTCATGTCCCACAACTATAGAAACTTATAAATAAATATAAGAAATTATTATGATACCAGCAACGCCCTTAGCTTCGCCCGAGCGTAATTTTAAAGATCTAAGCATACAGACGCAGACGGCGGAAAGCTACTTTGTTTTATACCATGTAGTGATTATTTTGGGCTCTTGGTCTATTGTTGGTCTAGTGACTTGACAATCAAGTGAAATACTAAACGATCATGCACAAAAAGTGTGTCGTGGAATAGGAGCTATGCTCGTAACAGGATTATAGATCTCTTACCATCATCATAGATCCCGCTAGCCTCGTCCCTCGCGTTCTCGGCGAGCGCGCGGGCGATCGGCTCGGGCACCGGCGGCGGCGTGGGGATGTGGTCCCCCACGGGCTGGAACCCGTTGGAGTCGGCCGTGTACCTCACGCTGTACGTCCTCCCGTCGTCGCCGACGTAGGAGTAGCCGCCTTGCGCTTGAATGCCATTGGCCTCGCGGCCATTTTCTTCAGCTGAGATTCCTGTGAGTGTTTGAAGAATTGATAGATGAACTCAATCTTTTCTATATCCTATTAATATTATAAATGAAAAAGTTTGTATGTTTGTTTGTTTGTTTGCTACTCCTTCATGCAAAAACTGCTGAACCGATTTTTATGAAATTTGGCGCACACATAGAGTAACATGGATTAACACAACACATAGGAGTTTTTATCCTGAAAATTTGTTCTTATAGGATGCTATGGGATGATTTTCCACGGGATCGAAATTTATGTGGGTAAAACCGCGGGGCGCAGCTAGAACTTATATAAAACTAGCTGGTGCCTGCGACTTTGTTCGGGTAGCGTAGTAATATTATAATCAAAGTGATTTGTTATTGTCTGCTTGCAGTGTGCCGAAATTCCGAGGAATAAGTGATTTTACCGCAGTAAAAAGTGTTTTTTGATGTTGACCAGGTTTAGTTTCTATACACCACAAAAAGTTTCTTTCGAATCCGTCCAATAGTTTCGGAGATTAGCCCGGACAAATAGACAGACAAAAAAGTTAAAAAACATTGAAGTGTTCTAATACTATTTTAACATCGCCCCAAATTAGATTTTCGTAAATATATTCAATGTACAGATAGACAAATTTACTGTTTTATTATATGTATAGACTCTCGTCTCACAATGTTACCATACCAAGGAGTAGGCAAAAAAAAACGGCTCGACCGATTCTCATGAAGTTTTGTGTGCATATCGGATAGGTCTGAAAATCGTACAACATCTATTTTTCATCTTGATCGAAACTTCGCGGTTAAACCGTGGAGCGCAACTAGTTTAGGCTATAATTATAGAACAATATTTATGTTTCATTCGTTTGGATTTTTATGGGCGTAATTGCTTGTTAGAAGACTTTGATTTAAAGATCGTTAAACAGAAAAAAAATTGTGAAAGATTGCTTAACTAAACTTATTTACTAGCGTCTATATTTAAAATATCATTGACATATCATGTTCTACAAAAACAAGGGTCTACGATATTAATATACATTGATAAATATCTACACGTGTATCTGTTGTGTTTTCGTGACAAGTTACGTCGTCCTTCTCATGTCGTGTCCGAACATCAAATTTCATATAAACATTAACATCAAGACACAATAGAATCTGATTTATGATATTGATGCAGCCTTACGGTGTCCCACGCCTAAAATATGCACGCCCAAGGAAGTCATTCATTATTTTGAGATAAAAAGCCTTTGTATTTTTATCCATCCTATTTTTTATAGTATAAGTTAACGAGCAGTCGGAGCCATTTTCACGACTACCAGCAAACATTAATATCCGCATAGAGGTTATACAGAGGCGCTGCTCGCATTTCCTCTCCCTCTTACATAGGCCACTGAATTTATACACACCGCACAAATAGTAACGTGTAAGCGAGAGGTATCTCCCTGGTCCTGGTCCAATACAGCGTGGTACTATCTCATACAAACTCCCTCACTGCTTATTCTCTCACTTCTCCTCTGGTATATTCTTTTGAAAATTGAGCTCCCTATGGTTTTATACATAGAGGGTAAGTGACCTAACACAAAATCTACTGATGTTAAATTTTATGTTCAATTGACTGCTGTTTTGCTCTACACAAAGTTTATCACTAATAATGAATTTTCTATCCTGTCAAGAAGTATACAATAAGTGCCCGCGAAACGTGTTCATTTTTTATATAAACTATTTGTTGAGATTGATGGAAGAGATGAATTTGGAGATGAAATTTCACATCTGTGCTAAATTTCATCCAATTTCGTTTAATCCTTTTTATGAGATAGAATAATATCATATACATTTTAGCATTTACAATATCAGTCGAACCATTATGATAATATTTAATATTGCGAAAATAGAAACCCCATTAGGTTATAAGGTTGTAAATGGCTGAACCTTGAACCTTCTAAAACACCGTAGAGACTGATCATTACAGAAATCATCAACATATCATCAACAGAAACTGCTCACCTATCTCTCTTCACCGGCTATCAATTCTCTTGAATCAGAATAGAAATGGATACATGAGCATGAAATACCACTTTTTATACGCCATTTCGCCCACCACTCGTTCCCACAGCTGCTACTACTGTCTCGCCAGGATCAACAGGATCAACAGGATCAAACCACAACGACCCTTTCATATGATCTCAGGGAGCTAGAGAGAAAAGCTAAAACTGTCAACGCAATGCAATACAATTTTAGGAAAAGGGTCGGCACGACCGGGGAAGTATTTCATTCGAGACCGGCGTAAAGTGACAGCAGTGCCATCACGTTTCGTGCGGTGTGTAAGTAGCCGGTGGCCCATGGAGGTGTGAGGAAGATGGAACGCATCTGTTTATCTCTAACGTCGGTAGTCGCGAGGGTCGCTCAGACCGTCGTGTGACCCCTTATACAAAAAAACTACTGACCGTTCTCCGTGTCGTAGGCGTAATAGTACCCCTGCTCGTTGACATCCGAGACGGACCTCAGGACGGCTGCGTTCCTTTCGAGGGCGGCCCTGGGCCGGGCCTGGTAGCCCTGGTAGGGCTGGTAGGGCTGGTAGGGTTGCGGTTGTTGGTAGTTTCTGGGGTTGAACGGGGGGAACGCGGCAGCGCACGCGCCGATTACAGCGAATACAATTATCTGGAAATAAGGCTTTTATTAGTCTTATAACATAGGGTAATTTTTTTAGCATAAGGACAAAGAACTCTCTATTCATGACAATTCAGCCTCTTACTAAATTAATAATTAAAAATTTAAATTTACTAAAAGGGTGGGAGTGTAAAATTAATAACAATATTATTGTTCATGGCTGAATTTTGGCTGCGGCAGTCATTATAGGTATCTTTAGTGACTGGCTAACTAAACAAAACATCTTATAGTGCACAAGTGTGTATGTAGACACAGGTGTATTGTCAATTCCCTTGTTCTCCTATCCAGGTGAGACTGAAGTCAGAAATGATCACAAGAACTCAAGACAGTCGCAGAACCAGCGATAACTGTGCGTTCTCTTGATCCAAAAGGGTGTAATACACCCAACGCCCCAATAACACTTTTTAGTTTGATCCCGGACTCAAACGAGACTCACAAATACCTTTTACCACAATACTTAAATTTAGAATAATAATTTGAATAATATTTAATAAAACCATAAAATAATGTAAATGTATACCCATATAAGAAGAAATATAATATAAACTAATTATAGCATAGTAGATAAATAAACTTTAAACATCAAATATGATTTGTCGTTTTAATCACAGTATTTACTAGGCTATATTTATCTAACATAAAGAGCTTTACGTTACATAAATATGTTATCTTCACTTTTTTATCACAAAAATTTACATAAAAAATTATTTATAACGCGGATTTTAATTTTTGTTATACACAAAAAAAGGTATAGGTACTAATGTGATATTATGTTATTTAACAACACCAAAGTATTCACGAATCGCCGAATCGTAACAAAAAGACGATTAACCTCAAATTGAACGAGTTATCGATTCACCGTGGGAATATTATTTCGTGATCGATATTTAAAATTGACGTACCAATTTCATGTTGGCTCTTCAGCTATTGATCGTGGAATACTTCTCGCACTACCGAATACCTCTTATATACTTGCCAGAATTGATATCCATTGCCAAGGCCGCAAGGATCTGTAGTCTTCAGCTCTGTAATTGCAGAGTTATTTGTTGCTAACTTTTTATTGCCGTTATAATACTGATAATTGTTGTTATTGTTATAACAATATGTGTATTGTAATCATGGTTTTTTATTTAAGAACAAAATGATTATATTCTAATCAAATTTAAAAAAAGTTTTGTTAAAGTATGTTACATTTTTTCATATTTATTTAAACTATAAACATTGTTATGGCATAAATTTTGAAATATTTCATATTTTATTTACATGAAACTGCTTCGTGGTCTAGTGGTAAGCAAATTCAGCCACATTTCGTGAGGTCCCGGGTTCGAGCAGGTCGAAGCGTAGAGAGTTATGAGAATTTTTCAATTTCTCTTCTGAAGTTAGGAAGTTGGCGGTGTTACGCCACCTGATTTTTATTCGGTCATGTCGGACTACCATCTCATTGATGTAGGGAAATTAGGCGTTAAAGTGCATATTTTGTGTCTGCGCATACAATGGAGCACTATGTACGAGTGTATCCTCTCTTCATAGATGTGGCAGCCATAGTCAAAATTCGGTTCGGAAATTTTATTAATATTATTTTATTAAAATTATTAAATATACTTTTGTAAGACTTCTATTTCCACCCAACTATTAAAAAGGATTATCATGTTTTTATACTATGTATATTCGTAGATTTCTATTCTACCTGTTCCACCTGGCTGGAAGGATTTTTCTGAATTATGAATTGAAAAATTGTGATGTCAGAATGACGATACAATGAGTACATTAAATATGCATGGTTTTTTTTTGTTGTTTGTTGTTTTTTCAACAATTTAATATTTTTTCAAGGATTCATCAGCGAGTTAAACCTCGTGGGCTGTAAATGATGATAATGATTAGGTTGTTGTACCAATAAAGCCCAGCCCTTGGGCCATACAATTGTTTTCCTGATCGAACTGACATTAGCGAATATTTTTTTACTAGTTCTTTATTGCTGTCGTACGTGATATGAATACGGATGGCGGTTAAACGCTCTCAGGCGGTGATCGAAAGGTCACGGGTTCTTTGTTCTCAGGCATGTGCTGTAGCGTGAAATTCAAGGAACATGGGATCTAGTTGAAGAATATTAATCTTTATAGGCCAACGGCGTGGGGAGTTTAGGTAGTATATACTTTTATGGGTTTTAATCAGAGGTCATGTGCTGGTATGATTGGGAGGCGTCATCCGTGCTCACTGGAGATGGATAAAGAAGAAGAAAGAAAAAACTTTTATTTGAGCACAACACAAAAGACTCACACAATAATTTGGGGACTAGACGATAAAGCATAATAATAGAAGCATAGTGCGCCTTTAGGCTGCGCCAAAATGGTTGAGGTTCGGCATACGATAAGTAGGTAGGTACTCATGCAATGCATGGTACCTACCACCGGTTTTCAACCTCACCAGTCGGCCTCTTTAGGTTTGGCTTGTCGTGTCTACCAAACAGTAAGCAAAATCTTAACATTATTTACAATAAGAATACGACAATATGAAATTAATATCTTAAGTTTAAAATAAAAATAGCATTTAACTACCCACATCGCAAATTTAGACAAAGCACAGAAAAATAATAATACCCCCAAATACATATTAAGATATACACATTGCACAACTACACCAAAATACATAAAATAAACATAAAAACATAAAATGAACATAAAAACAATAAAAAAAATAAAAATAAAACAAAGATAAGGATAAATGATACGCATATGCGTAATATGCTGCATATAAATTCTCCGACTGCTTGTTTGTCCACCTGTAGTATAAGTTAAACACCGAGTTTGAATGGAGTGGCCGGGAATGTACATCTGGCCTGCAGGATACCGGCGTGAAGTGACAGCTGAGCTGTCGCGATTCGTGTGTTTCATGGAAAGAGAAGAAATAAGGAGGGCAACGCATCTGTATAACCTTTATATGTCTACGCACGTCGGTAGTCATGAAAATGGCTCCGACTGCTCGTTTTTCCCATTGTATTAAAAAAATAGGACATTTAGTGCCGACTACAACGAGTTGCTCGTGATATCTTCAAATAGTTTTATATAAGTCGGTTCAAAAGATACTAAGATGAAGCGACGGTAAGAAAGGTTGGTACCTGTCGTGAAAGAATTTGATTTTTAAAGGTCTACAAACGCGGTCAAGGTGCGGGTTCGAACCCACTTCCTCCATGAATCACATCCTTGACACACGTGGGAGGCACAATTGATTGGTTCTAGCGTTTTGTTATGTACACGTGAGGCGGGAGATATACATACACGTACGTACTATGTACGGTAAATTACATATGAGTAATTTACATATAGATTAGTTTCTGTTTTTGTCTCAAAAATGTAAAAAGTGGGAAAAATTATAGAATTTTAGCTTTAGAATGGAAATATAAAACTCTTTTGGTGTAATTTTCATAAATGTTTATATTCTTACTCTCTCTCTAAGAACTGCTTAATTTGTGTACCATTTGTACATAAATAATTTATTTAATGTTAATGCTACTATTTACAAAACGCGATAACCCATAAGATAAATAAAAATGTATAAATTGCAGAAGATCTATCGGACAAAAGTAACACGATGGTGCCGTCCGTAAATCATATAAAACTCTCCTGCGGAGCAGTTTAAAGAAGGTTTGAGTGGAGGAAATGGAAAAGAAAGAAAATAAACTTTCAAAATGATTGTCTCGAAACCCCAAGCTGTGGCAGTTCACAGCTCACACCCATAAGGTGGTAGATTTTATTGTTGACGTTGAAAAAGTAATTCCTGTAATTCTATTTAGAATAAAAACTTTTTCATTTCATTTTCATTTCATTTCTTAACATGTGAGCACCACTTGCACAGTTGGTATTATATTTGAACAGTTGGTTTGACTTGATTCTTTTGCAAGAGATAATCGTAACCTTAAGTTTCTAAACAGCTGAAGATTACAATTTGAAGGCATATAAATGTTATAAAAGTTACGTAAGAAAAAAAACTATGTAGTTTTGACTTGAGAACTTTTACAACTCATATATTATAATTCACCTGTTGCAACTAGCTACATCTTTCTAATGCTACTAATCCTAGGAACAATTATATTAAATGCAAAAATTGGTATGTATAATGTAACGATTAATATTATTTTCACTATGATAATATTTTATATTTCAAAGAAAGGATTGTTCTCGTGCCATACATTAACGTGGGTGAATCCGTGAAACACAGCTAGAGATTTTAATTAACACGCAACAAAAATAAGAATAACTACATTCCAACCTGTCTATATCTTCAAAATGCCTTCCTGGTTGAAGAAGATAAATTGTGACACGGATTAAGTCATAACAATCAACCTTACAAAACGCGTGGGAGTAGGTTAGACTCGCGTTTAATTGCACAGTCAGTCAGACAAATGTATACTCTTGTATATGAATAATTCATCTGTTGGTGGTAAATACCATGGAGTGATACGTTATGGTTTATGCTAATATATAATACCATTAATGTAATTGTTGTTTATTTTATTGATAGTAAATCATATAGAAATTACTGTAGGCCGAAGCGAAGGGCCTTCAATTTATTGAATACATATTTGTGAGTGAGTACCAGGTGAGTCATATGATAGTTAGCGACTACCCAATGGTCTGAAAATAGCAGTAAATTGATAGTGGAATACATTAAACTTCGGTATGAATTATGTATCGAGACGCCTAAACGGAGGAAAATCCACTAAGTTTTAGTGCATATTAACTTCCCAAGTTTTTTCCCACATTTTTTTTTTTTGACGCAGGGAAAATGTTTTTAGCCACCGGCCCTGGGTGAGCCGGAAGGGTGTGTCGGACTCGGCACGGAGCCCCTACCGACTAAAAACCACTGCGAGAGCCTTCGGCCGGTTTGGTGGAGTGCCCCGGATCTATCAGTAACGGGGCATCCATTGTTATAATATCACGCAACCATAACAAAACCAGGAGCAGTGATTGCTAAAACCAAAGTACCGGCTCGAGTAATTTCTTATCATAATCAGATTTTATAGAGGATCTAGTAGAATTTTCGTGTTTTTTAAGGCCAAAGGTCCATTGTAAGGAGGTGAAGCAGAACAACGAATATGCTTAAACTATTTAAATATATACGACACCTACCTATGTAAAGTGACAGCTGTGCTGTCGCACTTCGTGCGGTGTTTACATGGAGGTGGGTGGGCAACGCATCTGTTTAAACTCTATGCGGATGTCTTTGGGCGTCGATAGTCATGAAAATGGCTCCGACTGCTCGTTTGCCCCCAGGCAGTATTAGTAAAATAATATAATATTACCACCAGTATTAACTATAAACGCTAATTTCCCCCTTATACTACTAAAAGACTGAATGCTGAGTAAATCACAAAATAACAGAATAGTGAATTGAGGTGTTTTATATAATTACCTACAGTAGCGAAGTCGTGATGAAATAATTGGGGAACGGTTTCTCAAGCAATTGTTAGATGTAGACGAACGTGACGCGGATGATAATGATGAATGGAATGGGACTTGTTTCCGTAACCGTAATATTTGAGACTAGCTAATCCATGCGGTTTTGTCTGCGTTATGTTTCGATTATTGCACTTTGTATGTGTTTTGAGCTGTTTGAAAAACAGCTTGTGCTCTCAGTTGTTGTGGGCCTTGAGGTTATTTGTTACATCGGATGATGCTGTGTTGGACGGTGTCTCACCTGATGAACTCAATGACCTAGTCAAGGTCACAGAGGGGGACTGGATGCACCGTGACTTGTGCTGTTTTGTTTTCGGCCAATGTCCAATATTAGACGACGTCTCCAGGCTTACATTTTTGAATTTATCATATAACATATAGGAAAAGAAATGTGAATTTAAAAAGATATTTCCGTATTGCAGCCGAAACGGCTCGGTACGACCGAGGTGGTATTTCTATTACATAAACAGTGCACGGGCATGAAATATTGATCCCTGTACTATCAATTTTTGGAGAAATCGATCCAAACATCTGGTTTAGCGAATTTAAATGTACATAGGTAAGCACATTTCTAAAAGACTTTGTCGCCTTTAGGTTTCTTTTTATCGAATATGCTTCAAAACTACAGGACCGATATATATGTGAAATATTAATAGAAATCACATTTTACACTTACACACACAGATTATTTATATATTACACTTATAGATGCGCTGCCCTCCATACTCCTCCCAACTCCATGGGCCACCGTCTACTTACACACTGCACGAAACGCGACTATCATTTTACGCCGGTCTCGTGTAAGCGAGGGGTACCTCCCCGGTCGTGCCGGCCCAATTCGGCTACACGCAAACATGCAGTTTGGCACTACCTCTTACTGAAAATAATATACAGAAAAAGGGTAAAGGGGAATACCTAATAGTTTTTACCGAAGAACGTTCCAAGTAAAGTTACTGACGGACTAATAAGCGGCCTTGTCTACAATCTAGTAATCACCGAGAGTCTAGATCAGACCCAGACTAATACATCAGCACTAATAAAGCGTCAACGCAAATTGCACTTCCAATGGAACGTCAATCTTGAGATTATTAAAATTGTTATAAAAAATAATAATACAATTCATTATTGCGAACTATTGATATAATAGACTGATTAAACAAGAGGATATTAATTCATCTACTACTGGAACCGTATCATCATCATCATCATCATCATCATCAGCCTATTGCAGTCCACTGTTGGACATCGGCCTCTCTCATAGCACGCCGCTGGCCTCGATCTTCGGCTAACCTTTCCCACTTCCTCCCCACACATTTCCTATATAATATGTGACCGTATAATTTGTTTTAACCTACTGCTGTGTAGATATCCTATGACATGTGGCAGTCTGTTCACTTTGCCTACTCCAATAGGGAACTAGTAAAGAACTATTGAACAAATTAAGAAGTGTGAAAAAAAAAATTAACAGATTAATGATATAAAATTTAAAGACTAATTATACTATTTATACTTACTTTAATAATTATACTAACTCTAGCCTAATACATAAAAACAGTCCATTCTTCTAAGTCTAATTGATACTTGCTTGGATGTTTGTGAGCCGCCGAAAAAACTGCTGTTACAAGTTATGTCAATCAATTTCTATTCAGGGCAATTTTATCATAATCTTAGATTACAAATACCATCCGTACACCAGGAACATTTTCCGACGATTGTTACTAGAAACCAAAAACCAGTCACCTAAAAGTCCCATTCTATAATAATTGATATAATAATTATACTATATGTAAATATATACCAGGGAATGATTACGA
>LUGF01043601.1:307185-330505 GCA_001625245.1 Calycopis cecrops
ATATTTGTGAGCTTATAAAGACTTACATGGCGTAATTCAATAGTAACTTTGAAATTTAATTAAATAAAATCTAACATAGTTATGTTTATTTTTTTTTTGGTGATTTTATTAATCGAATATCGTGTTAATAAATGAGCAAATTTCTGAAGTTGTTCCACATTTATTATCATGAGAAAAATGATGTTTTATTTCGGCAAAATTTAAGTTACAAAAATATTTTTTTTGCCGAGTTTAATGAAATCAATTTACTTTTCTATTCTATAAGAAACCTATAGCAGTATATTTTCTAATAGTAGGTATTTTTTAGATATCCACAATCCACTGCTTATATTCGTAATTTCATTTCGAAAATCAGTCTTTTCGAAAACATGAGTTCCAAATATAACTTTTTCTTCGTAAATAATAATAATTTTCAATTTATAATCTATACAGATCCTAAAAAAATATTTGTGCTATGCGGAACTAAAGTTGATCTTTAATAGATTATTTCCATTTACGAGTAATTTGCCTTCAAAATACTCAATTTCGGCACTTTTTACCGATAGCCCTCTTAAACAATGCCTTCCACCGATAAGTGACCGCTCGAAAAAATTTGAATATATACATTCAATTATCGGGAAAAAGCCCTAAAACTTAGACCAGTTGTACATTTTTTTAATCGACTTTTTATTTACATAACATTTTCCGTTCTGTAAAACCGAAGATATTTGCAACATACATCGACAGATCTTGTCAATTTTGATCAGATCTTTAACAGCTTCATACTTTTACTAACATAACAAAAGAAATTTAGAACGAACTGGCGTCAAGTGACCAAAATAAAGTGACAAAAACCCAGAATTTTTGCATAAAAAAGCAACATTTTTTATGTGACACTCCAAAAGTCTAAAAAAACCACCTGACTTAGGTTATTTTACATTATTTTATTATTGTACAAGATTTTTTTTAAATATTCTGCATACGTATTATCTTCTTATTGATCTGTTTACGTATCTCTAACGGCTTAAATGTTAATGGGCTAGCAAAAGTGCAATTTTTTTCGATAATTAAATATTCCATTATAGTGACCCTTTTAGTGCGGGTAAAAATCGACTGGACACAATCCCAGATGCGTTGCACGCGTTGTCTATATAAAAACTCTAGCTAAACTCTGTGTTGAACTCTTTACTTGACTGACATCCAATTTAATTTCTGTAGCTGCCTCGTGGATTCGCTGAATTAATTGTTAGCGACTTTGGATTTCCACTGCACACACTTTTTGTTTCATGTTGCCCCAAAATTAAAAGTCTAGTGGGATCAAAGCAGGTGATCTATATATTAAGATGTCTATTAATCTTGTTATATATTAAAACATGTTGAACATGAAACGGTCTTTTTGCAAAATCTGATTTAATAATTGGTAATGGTGCTACAGAAAGAGTTCTTCTCTGATCCAATATTTCAGGTTTATAAGGCATAGATCTGTGAAGCTTTAAGATTACAGAGGTAATCCCCCTCCGTATTTCCGGACCGATACGACCTTGGGATCTTCAAGAAAAGAGCTTATTCTTTCCTCAAAGGTCGGCAACGCATCTGTTAGACCTCTGGTGTTACGGATGTCTGTGGGCGTTGGTGTTCACTTTACATCAGGTGACCTAACTGCTCGTTTGCCTCCTATGCTATAAAAAAAAAAAAATATAACTTAAGCATACTAAGTAAATTGCATTGTAAATAAAGATCTAGGATATAGATATGGTTTAAAAACATAGTTTTTAAAAGACATCTCTGTCCTCTTTCCACTTCCAGGTATTAAGTTTTATTAGCACCCCACACTGGAATACAATAAGTAATTATTGATTGTGCTAATGCAATGTATATTTGCTGTAAACGATCGTGTTACTAATGTGACATAGTATTTTAAATATCCACACTAATCTTCTTCTTATTCTGTTATTAATATATTCCAGGTGTTGGTGCCACATTTGAATTTGGAATCTGTCATTTTTATACGATTGTTCCTTTGATTATATAATGTCTAGATGGAGCGTCACCCTACAATCAAAAATGAATACGAGTCAACAATTATATGCAAGTGTACGTGCAAGCGTTGTTGTACACTGCATTTACGTCTCTCTGTGTGTGTAATAATAATACCAGCTATGTAAAAATCTCCCATAAATCATATTAAAAAATAGACTATTTAATATGATATTTTTAGGTGATTGTATGTAATACTAATAAGTTTTAGTATATTTTATTAAGTAGTTACTTTCTTAAATAAATAAAAAAATGTGTGTGAATATTTAATTAAATGAATTAGATTTATTAAATTAGTATTAAATCACTTATTTAACAGTTTGAAATCACATACAGGTATAAAATTTTAATTTCAAATAAACATGTTCCATAAGAGGTAGTGCCATGCAGCTGCATTGGACCGGCACGACCGGGGATGTACCTCTCGCTTACACGATACCGGTGTAAAGTAATGGCTGTGCTCTCGCATTTCGTGCGGTGTGTAAGTAGCCGGTGGCCCAAGGAGGATAATTTGAATGACAACTTCCATTGGCCTCGCCCGATGTGTACTTTTTTGTAACGCTCTCGCCAGCTTACTCCCCATGTCAAGTGCGCGAATAGAAGTTTTACTTACAAAATACAGACTTATTAAGAATCTTCACATTTTTTGATAAAATACGTCAATAAAATAAAATAAATGTAATAAACCATCTAATATACCCATAAAAAATGGGAGAACAAAAAAAAAAGAAACTGGCAACACTAAGAAAATATGCCGTAATTTGGTGAATAAAAAAAAAAAGATTATAAAATAAAATATGCAGTTTCTTACCGATGATAAGTGATGTGTTTGGTATTTTGTATCCTTCTATATAATTCCGGCACAGTTTAATTGCACATATCGTCATTTTATCCCTATTATTTGTTTATTATTTAACACGCGTAAATTGACACTTATGCGGGAAGATTCGTACTAATCCGCCGGAAAGAACTTATCAGCCAACAGTTGGCTGATATTTTTTTGACACGTATGCGCGCATTTGACACTCCATCTAGACATTATATAATCAAAGGATTTTTCATTGTATTTCCTCATTTTGACGCCACTACATTGTACAATATTTTCCGATTTTATAATATAGTGGGGAGATAAAGAGAGCAGAATCACTGTGATTGTATTACACAAAGTAGGTATGGAGCCAAAATATGCAATTATGAACACTCTCCATACACTAGGTATTAGTCAAATGTTTGTGTACGGATACAATGAGACTTCCTCTGTTTGTGACAGACAAATATGTGGCCGTCCACGAAGCGTTCGTACGAAAAAGGTGGTCAAATCAGTAAGGGAAAGAATTCGAAGAATTCCTGTCCCAAAGGAAAAGATTTTATCTCGAGAAATAAGGATAGCACCCAGAACTATGTCGCGTACTTTAAGAGATGGACTTAGGACTTGCAGCCTATTAGAGACATACTGGTCATTTCTTAACTGATTACTGAATTAAAGATAAATATGTGGTAAAATCGAAACAACTACTGAAATGGTACGGAAAGGGAGGTCGCAGAAAAATTTTGTTTACGGATGAGAAAATTTTTACAATTGAGCAACATTTTAACAAACAAAATGACCGTATTTATGCTTCAAATCTATCTAATCAAATCAAAGCTCTAAGGAAGCTTCCCAATTAGTCGACAGAGTGTAACGTGGGCATTATCCGACTTCAGTGATGGTTTGGGGTGGTGTTAGATATGAAGGAGTGACTGAGCCATATTTTTGTGAATAAGGTATCAAAACATCGGCACAAGTGTATCAAGATACCATTCTTGAGAAGATAGTTAAGCCCCTTAATAACACCATGTTCAATAACCAAGTGTGGTCCTTCCATCAAGTCTCGGCGCCGGGTCATAAAGCTCGGTCCACGCAGTCTTGGTTGGAAGCGAACGTTTCGGACTTCATCAGAGCTGAAGACTGGCTGTCTAGTCCTAGTAGATCTTAATCCGCTAGATTATGATTTATGGTAAGTTTCAGAGAGTACAGCTTGCTCTAAACGCCAAGATAATTTGGAGTCGTATTTTGGCAGTAAAGAATTTCCCCATGGAAAGAGTGCGTGGTTCTATTGACTCTGGCTCTGGCACTGGCCTCAACGTTCAGGACTGTGGCTTAAAGGACTGTATGTATGGTATGTATGTTCAGACTACTTCGAATAAGCTTTTATATTTTTAATTATTAATATTTGTATATTAAACTAACACACTGTAAAAGTAATAAATGTTATTTGCAATTAAAATATTTTTTTTCTTTGTCACAGAACTTATGGCTAGACTAGGTATAGCCTCTATGCGAACGTCTACGGGCGTCAGTAGTCATGAAAATAGCTCTGACGCCGACTGCTAATTTTGCCCCCTATACTATAAAAAAAAAGACAAGGCAAGTGTGTTAGAATTGTAATACGTGGCACTCCATACTCTCTACCTTTCTTTCTGGGAAAAATCTTTACGTACACTATCAAGCAGCCCGGGTGGCTTAACCGGGTACAGTGTCGAGCACGGCCCGAAACAATGGCCGTGCCCCCTACCGCTTAAACCCCTGCTACCATCAGCCGCTACAATAGAATCGCTGGCGTGAACATGACTCTGTTGTTGTTTAATAAAGTATTTTCTACCGTTATCAGTCCTGCTGGTGGCGGTGCAGCAGGCGAGTTTGGAGCCGCTATCGGTGATCTTCGAGATTGACGACGAAGACAACCAGGAGCAACCCTTCCCGAAAACACCCACCTCAGATCCTCAGGGCAAATTGCGTTTGAGCCTGCTACAGCTGGTCAGCTACATACTCTCGAGAATCAAAGTCGGAAATCCAAAGGAAGAGTTTAACTTACACACCCTGTTCGACGACAACGCCGCTGATAACGCGAAGGGTTCACTGAGAGCATACTAGCAGTGACCTAGACTTGTGAAGCTCTCTGGAGACGACCTAAGTCCAGCATTAGATGTCTCCTGGCTGCTGATTATGGTGGTCTTGGGAAAATTTGCGTTTTTTTTTTTTCAACCCTACTAACAAGAGGTATACCTCTATAAAAGCTATACCTCTTGTTGGTACAGAACCCTCTACGTGTGAGTGTCTCGCTCTTGGCCCGTTTTTATAAACAAACAGACGGTTTACATAACACATTATTATGTGATTGTGAAAGCTTATTGATAGAGATCATACAGACCACTAAAATTATTTTTGAGAAATCTCTAAGGATCAAATTGATTGCAACTGGTAGCAGAACTATTTTATCGTCTTTTTCGTTTTTTAATTTAAGGGCCAAACTAACATTCAGAGACATTTTCGTGACTAACGAAGCCCATACAGACGGTGGAGGATGGAGGTTATACAGATGTTTTGCCCTTCTTCCTCCTCCGACCTCCAGCTACTTCATCCTCTCACAGTATATAATATAGAAATATTATACATTTCTTTCTTCTTCGTTCTAGGCTTCTCCCGTTTCTACATAAGATTATTTTGTTTTGCCTGACCCCTGCAACCGGGATACCAGGTTCTAGCCTAGATTAGGTTGAATACGAATACATGAATCCGGGTTTCCTCGTGATGTTTTCCATGACCTTCAATATTGGAGCATTGAGAAAACTTTAGAGAAACTTATGGTACATGACGGGGTTCGATATTGGCTATCGAGACTGTAGAATATGTATCACGCATATTGTGATCTATGTATATAAAACTGTGTTTTTTTTAGTTTAGTAGCTGTATTACATTGTTGTACATTATCATGTGATCATTTATATAAATAAAAAGTGTTAAAATAAACTATTTTCTTATTTGTTTAAAGTATATTTATTTCTCTGTCTTCAATTTCTTTATAATACATTTTTATACAATATAATAATGATACAAAAGTACATACTGTGTATTTTCACTTTTAATACGCATCGAACAATAGAATAACCAGTGTTTGTATAACAGTATTACATTTATCTAAATAAAGTAATGCTCTTTATTCCTCGGTTAATACGCAAAAAAAAAAGACTTAACCTCAAAGGCGTGACGTTAAAGTCTTTTTGCTTTGTCGTTTATTGGAAAAGGAATATGCGGGAATGTAATAAATTCCCAAGTTTACTTTACCAAAACGCACATAAGTATTTACACTACAGATTCTTTTCTTATTTTACTTTACAATACATCGAGTAAAGTATGAAAAAACTGCAATGTAATCGGCAATAAAAGAAGAATACATATTTACGGATCTATTTAAATATAGCAGGTATGTGTACCACATATCCTGAGGTGGAAGTTAGTACTTGTGACACACCGAAGTTGACACATGATACCTACCTGATAACACATGTAGTGATAATACGCCGGAATGTCTCCGAAGTCATCCATGGTCGTCCTATCACGCTGATTATACGGATATATTTACACCTTCACCAGCGGTAGGATATCCCCATAGGCCGCCAAATGTCACAGTCACTAGCCACATAAATACGTTTAACAATTTTAATAATTTCAAGATTGGCGTTCCATTGGAAACGCAATTGGCTTTGACGCTCTATTAGTGCTGATGTATTTATTAGTCTGGGTCTTATCTAGACTCTCGGTGATTACTAAATAATAGACAAGGCCGCTTATTAATCCGTCATTAATTACTTTACTTGGACTATTTTTTGGTAAAATTGTAGAAATCTACTTTACCATTTTTCTATGTGTAATTATTACCCACCTGGATTGAAAAATTTTTGAAGTAAAACTTCAACACGCTCGCTTGACTTGGGGAGTAACAGCTTACTTGTAACGCTCTCGTCAGCACGAGAGCGTTACAACAATCACACTACGGGGAAGGCCAATGAAAGCTGTCATTCAAATTCAAAATTCGAATTCGATTGAAGTGATTTTTTTTTGTATTTAAATATAAATAACATATGCCATGTTATGTCATTGTAACTACGGTAATGAAAACCAATAATTAAGTTGACTTGGCTTTCGAGTTGAGTGAGAACCACACGTGTTTTTATTGTTATAACTTTTTTCTTTGTTTGGAATAATTTTGTATTTAGTTAAATTGCCTATTTGTGTTTGTCTGTAAGTGGATGTGTTGTGTCTGTCGCGGCGTAGTTTTTAGTGTTTTAAAAAATGGTTTACGAGCCACCGTATTCAGGTGGCGGTTATGTTTTCCAAATTCTTTCTACTTTTGCGATGGACATAGAAACTGAAAATCAGTGCAAGTGCCCAAATTCAGATGAAAACCGTGCTCCAATCCCAAAAAATAAATATTACAAATCCGCATAATGTCCCAACGTCAATCCAATTGGCCTTCATCAATCCTGAATTCGATAAGGAGAATAACAACTATTTCCCAGAGGATGTTGGGCCTTTCATTGTCCATATAAGTAAAAAGGAAACAGAGCCTGGCTCTGGTATAGCTCTCAAAGCCATTCAGTTTGGTCTTTTATGTACATAAATAGGTAGTATTTTGAATGTAAAGTTAGACAGAATAAAACGTGAAGGAAGAAATAGACATTCTATAGAATTTAAAACCGCACGAGACGCCGACTCTTTCATTGATCTCCCAGCCCTTTCTACTGGTGGATGCACTGCTTTCATACCCACGTATGGTGTAGCTCGGATAGGAGTGGTTCGTTTCATTCCTACAGAGTGGTCCATGGATGATGTATAATTACATTGTGTAATCACAAGTTGAAGTAGGAAGGAAGTAGGACTAAACAGAAAGACTTTAATGAGAATCTACCATGCTGGATCCCTACTCAATCTGTAGTACTAACATTTTCCGAACAAAATTTCCAAGAAACGATTATCTTTTCTATAATTCTCTTCCTGTAGAATCATAATATGTACTTACTACAATTTTATGAAATCTATGCTGTAGATTTGGTCACATCAAATCTCAGTGTAGATCAAAACCTAGATGCTATAGTGTGGACAGATGCACGATGGGGAAATATGTAGAGAGATTCCTTCCTGTTTATTCTGCTCGGGATCTCACCAAGCGAATGATCTCTCATGCCCGAGCACTCTCGACAAAGGGCAATAAAATGAGTTTTACCCCAAGAATCTATATCGTATTAAGAAATCTCTGCTAGAGACGAGAAGTCAGACGTTCTTTTGCTGATGTTGGTAGGGTCCTATCTGTGGATCCTAATTCTTCTCCAATTATAATCTAAATCTACAAATAACAAGGGCAACTAATGTATATGGAGAAAGAACGGTTTCATATGTGATATATGAAACCGTTCTTTCTCCATAAACATCCCTCGCTTATTCAATAAACTAGGTCCATCTTTTGTAAAAAGTATATAACAAGAAATAACATTAAACAGAAACTAAAAACACATTGCTTGGAAAATAGGTAATCATAACCTAACCTAATCTTCTTATGAAATTCATTTAATTTAATTTCATTTTATTTTTATTTTTAAATTGTATACCTATGTGTAAATATAAGTCTTATTTTTAAGTTGAAAATTATTGTAATATGAGAGTAGACAAACCTGCGTGGTTTTTGGTCTGCTTATTTTGTAATTTAAAATTTTGTAATATGTTTTAAATAAAATAAATAAAAAAAAATAGATACTTCTTCCCCTCCTTCAGTATCTTATAGGAAAACTGTATTTTCACCATGTCACCCTCCTTCTCCTCCCCCTCGCCCTGGATATGATAAACAAGCCCATTTCAACATTATACAAACGCCCCAAAGCAGTTCACAGAATGGTAGTGCTCTCTCACAAAATGATTCTCCCCAAATGACAGTATAGTCAAGAAATTTATTTTTGTTGTAATTGATTTAATCCCTCGGTTTAGTGACAGCGGCTTACCGAACAATCTTTAAAATACATTATCTGGTCTTGTTGATCTAGTCAAATCCAATGGCGCACAATATAATTCAATGGAACTGTCGGAGCATTCGAAATAAAAATCAAGACCTTATCTCTCTCTCTCGGTCCCTCTTTTATTACCTTACACTCCCAAACTCAAATATAAAATATCCAAAGCTGATTGGCTAAAATTCTAAATATTAACTGATGCTGAAACACAAAATTTCCCCTCTGTTAATGTATCAAATGTACTTACTCTATATGAATGAAGAATTGCCTCCTTAAAAGTGCATATATGTGCATCCCTCATAATGTAAAAAGTAATCAGATTTCCTCACCATTATGGTGAGATAATGATTGCTCTAATGCATGCAATATAGGAAAAAAAGCAGGATCTCTGTATACTACAGCATCCATGTCAGTATAAAACTACATGAACTACAAAAATGTAGCCGCATCAATTTCCAGACTGTCTGCAAAGAAAAATTCAGCTGGTCTCATTATTATGAAAGCCTGTCTCCATCCTCTCCTCCTTCAACAGTTTGGCGAAAAGTTTGAAATTTTTTAGGATCACTTTCCACTATTCCTTCCCTATCTAATTAATAATCCTTAACTATGGATGAACTCCTTTTCTCTTAGGCTTGCTCCTTCTTATATACCCTCTTTAGATGAGTCTTCTTCATTCTTTCTCTTACCTCCTAAGTTATCAGACAACTTTGATGTTCATTTCTCTTGGGAAGAATTCCAAATGGTGCTGAAGTCTCTTAAAGACTCCTCACCTAGTATTGATGAAATCCTTTTTTCTTTTTTTGTTCAGTGCGATCTAAATACAAAAAAACTTTGTTTAAATTTTATTAACACAATTTTTCTGAGTGGGGTTTCTCCTGAAGAACGGAAGACTCAGATTATTTTACCTACCCTCAAGTCAGGCAAACTTTCTACTGACCCATCTGGTTATCGACCAATTGCACTCTTTTCCACTCTAGCCAAGATCCTAGAACATTTAATTAAATATCGCTTGATTATTGATAGAAAATCTAGGCATTCTTTCTGCTACTCAATTCGGGTTCCGCAAGGGCTTGGAAACTATGTACAGTCTCGGAACATTAGTTACAGATATCCACACCGCTTTCACCAAAAATGAGACACTAGTGGGTGTGTTCTTGGACATTTCATCCGCGTACGGTAATGTATTTCTTCCGTTAGTCAGGCAGAAAATGCAGCATGGGAGTATTCCAATGAGGATTGTTTTTGTTTGATTGAGAACATTTTCAATTTATCTCTCTTGTCAATCTATTCTTATCTTTTACCATAACTTAGTCCTCCCCCCTATAACTGTACGGCGGGGACTCCCTCAGGGGTCTGTCCTTAGTCTTTTATCACACAGTTTAATATGCACTTATTATTTAGATCTCTCTATCCTTAGTTTTTGTAATAATCTCCAATACGCGGATGATTTAACCTTGCATCACACAATGCCAAGGTTGAAAAATGTGAAAAAAAGCATTAACATCCTGCGCTCGATATCTGGTGTGTGGTGGAAATCTCATCCATACACCCAAAAACTTCTATATAACGCACTTATTCGTATCCAACTGGTCTATGAATCTTTTTTACTGTAAACATGCAACAAAACATACCTCAATTCTCTTGATAAGGTCCAGTTCAAATGCCTTAGAATTATTGTTTGTGGCATGAAATCATCACCTATTGACGCCCTACAATCTGAACATGGGCAGCCGCCCGTTGTTTTTCGCCGACAATGCCTATCTGACCGATTCCTCTTCAAACCCTTTAAAAATTATTTCCATCCTATTGTCCCAAAATTACATTCCTTATTGCAACATTTTTCTTCCTCTCATTTCTGGACACATAAAGATCAGCCATGTTTAATAAAAACCTATATTAAAATTAATTAAATTAGCCTTTACAATCTACCAGTGCAGACTTAGTCCGTTGTATGACATACCTTTTGAGACCATTACGTACACCCTAGATATAGATATAGTATACTTAGCCTAGGCTTAGATAGAGACTCCTCATACACTAATTATTCTCAGTTAAATCATGAAATGGCAGAAATCTGTAAGGATTGGATTTAGATATTTACCGACCCATCCAAATTATCCCCTGAAGGTTGTGTGGAATCGGTAAACTTCTCCCTTTTTCTTCAGTCTTCACGGGTGAGCTTTTGACTATTTATGGAGCCTTGTCTTATGTGGGACCACCACCACTTAGACAGATCGGTGGTACTTTCTGACTCACATAGTTCAATACAAGCCATTTTCTCAAACCCATTTAAATCCAAAATTTAATCATATTTGGTCTTTAAAATTGAACATTTGCTGTTGAGATGCTGTTCTAAAGGTATTAGCGTCAAATTGATATGGATACTGGGTCACTCAAGCATTAAAGGCAATGCTGACTACTACGCCAGAGAAGCTACTTCGTCTGGTACCCTTAGCCAATATAGAGTCTATTGCTATGATACAGTCTCTTGCCAAAACGCATATCCTCTCATACTGGGGTGAACAATGGTCCCGCTCCACTGCCCCTAAAATAAAGCTCGATTCTAGCATTCAGAATTGATAGTAGTAACTCCTTGGTTTTTAAATACCGAAATGCAGCAACGTGGTCACTTCAATATTATGCTGCCTGAGATTGGGCCATGTGTGTACTCCTGTCTTTCTGAATAAGATTCGAATGAGGGATTCCTCGATTTGCGAATGCAGCTTGGACGATGGTACTCCAGATCGTATATTTTTTCCTGCTCTTAATTACAGTCCTCTCTATACGATTGCCTTCCTCCTGAAATCCCCCGCCCTATTGAAGTAAAAGTAGTCATTATTAATGTATGTTTTTTCTCCCTATGTTTCCACTCTGTTTATTTTAATTAAAACAAATAATATTAAATTATAAGTACTAAATATTAATATTAATTATTTATTTTATGTAAATAGATATATATTTATCATCTATATATTTAGTTATGTTAGTTAACAATTATTGTTTAAGGCAAATTAACTTTACTTTCAGGTAAACTCGAGCGTGAATAGGAACTGAACTTGTTTTCTCATAATAAATTTAAATTAAACAAAGTTAATTCATAACTCTGATATTACCAAATCTGGCAAGGGAGCGATAACAAATAAAAATAAAAAAATAATTAAGTCAGACATCAGCTGTGTGGTCTAAAGCACACTTTTTTAGCAGTGTGTTTAACACTAATATTACTGTTATCACAAACATTAACCCTTTCACATCCGCCATATATAATAGCTGCACCCCGCGGCTTCACCCGCGTAAATTTCAATCCCATGGAAAATAGAGAAATCATCCCATGGCAACCCATAGGAACATTTTTTGGGATAAAAACTATCCTGTGTTAATCCAAGTTACTCTCTGTGTGTGCCAAATTTCATGAAAATCGATTCAGCAGATTTTGCCTGAAGGAGTAACAAACAAATAAACAAACAAACATACAAACTTTCGCATTTATAATATTAGTAGGATATATTCCTTCACCCCCATATTATCCCATTAATCAACAGTACAGGGTTCAGTACTGTTAGCCCGGGGAGAGATATATTACCTCGGTCGTACCGAGCCGTTTCAGTAACAGCATTGTAAATGTAGCATTCATCTCCTCTTTCTTATATACTTATTGAATTAAAAAAACCTTAATTTTCCCAAGACCACCATAATCAGCAGCCAGGGGACTAATGCTGGACTTAGGCCGTCTCCAGAGAGCTTCACAAGTCAAGGTCACTGCTAGCATCCTCCCCGGGAACTCATCGATTCATCAGCCAATCGGAGTCGCTGTCGTCGTCCACGTTGTCGCCTAACCCTTCCTCACGTGATCCGAATTTGATTCTCGAGACTATGTAGTTGACCAGCTTTTGCTGTTGGCTCGGCGCTGCGGTGGATGTTTTCGCGAGGGGTTGGTCCTGGGTGGGACGCTCCTCAACCTCGAAGATCAAGGATAGTGGCTCCAGAGTCGCCTGCTGCACTGCCACCAGCAGGACTGATAACGGTAGAAAATACTTTATTAAACAACAACAGAGTCGTGTTCACGCCAGCGATTCCATTATAGCGGCTGAAGGTAGCAGGGGTTTACTCGGTAGAGGCAACCCAGTTGCCGAGCCCGACACTGTACCCGGTTAAGCCTCGCGGGCTCCTGGGTAGCGTACTGCGTACGTAAAGATGTTCCACAAAAAGAAAAGGTAGAGAGTCAGGAGTGCCTCATATCACCATTCTAACACACTGGCCTTGCCTCCTGCACATTCACAACTCTCTTCACACAAGCACGTCGGGTTCGTTGACCTGACGCCAGCTGCGGACTGTGCCCCGCTCGGGCAGAGATTTGTCTTGCTTCCTTCTTTTCATATAAGATGGCATTTTTTTCCCAATAGTATAAGGGCGCAAACGAGCAGTCGGAGCCATTTTCATGACTACCGACGTTTTTTTTTTTTTTTATACTACGATGGTGGCAAAAAAAGCATACCGCCCACCTGATGGTACGTGGTTACCGTAGCCTATGGACGCTTGCAACACCAGGGGCATCACATGCGCATTGCTGACCCTTTAAAAACCTATTGACTCCCCTCGTTTATAGACTTCCGCATAGATGCTATACAGATGCATAGCCCTCCATTCTTCTACCTCGTACATTGGCCACCGGAAACTTACACATTGCACGAAACGCGACAGCAAAGAATATGTCACTTTAGGTCCCTCCCCTGTTGTGTCACTACCTCTTACAAAAGTTAAAGAAGCAGTCAACATACAAATCTACACATATTATGTATGTTGCAGTAAGAGGTAGGGCCACGCTGCATGCATGTAGCCGAATTGGGCCGACGAGACCGAGGAGGTACCTCTCGCTTACACGAAACCGGCGTAAAGTGACAGCCGTACTGTCGCGATTCGTGCGGTGTGCAAGTAGCCGGCGGTCCGCGGAGGCAGTCGGAGAAAGGAGGGCGACGCATCTGCATAGCCTCTGCGGATGTATATGGGCAATGATCATGAAAATGGCTCCGACTGCTCGTTTGCCCCTTTATACTAAATATATATGTAAAAAAAATTATAAAAAATAGAACTCACCAAAAGACATCACGTCTACGTATCATCTTCCACGCCATTGCGTTGCCGGGTTTGGTCGACAGTGACAAGAACGAAGCAACCGCGGTTATATAGGCCGACGGATAATTGGATTCATAATTGAAAATTAATTTTTAATTATGAAAAAAAATCACATTTCAATTATTACATGTACTTATCTTAACTTACGATTACAATATTATCCATGGATTGGAAAATATACGCTTTTAGGGTACTGCTAAGAAAAAACGAAATACCATAATCATTATGTCACCCCCGTGCTCACAGCAGCACGCCACCAATATGTCCGTAATCAGACCGGCCAGTCGCCCCAATCCCCGCCGTCTGTTCATTCAGAGGGACGGCTGGACGACTCCTCAGCTGAGCTGCTCTTAAGTCTAACCTCTCACCCCAAGCCTGGCCGGTATGAGAAGCCCTGTCTGGCGTGGCCTTGGGGATCACAGAGGCACGCAAGCCCTCTCACCACGACAAGGTGGCGCCATCTTCGGGAGGGAGAATTAATCACTCCTTCTTTATAATAATAATAATAATAATAATATTTGTTCTTGTTTATCTTGCGTGTAAATACAGTCTGGCATAGACTTGGGAATCTTCGTGGGGTGAAGATTTATTATATCATATACCTACCCCGAGGAAGGCTATGCCAGACAGGGCTACCCGTACCGGACAGGCTTGTGCGGAGGGGCCAAAATACGAGCAGCTCAGCTGCAAGGTCCTCCACCCGTCCCTCTGTATTAGCTGATGGCGGCTTGGATTAGGACGACCGGCCGGCGTGGCGTGCTTCGTTGGAGCATTAGGAGCAGGGGTCAGGATGAGAACCTGACCCCATTGCACGATTCCAACGTTGCACCCGCAGGGATAGTCGATAGGGGCTACCTGCTGGCAAGCAGTTGTCGCGCCCGACATTGTACCCGGTTGAGCCACCCGGGCTCCTGGGCAGCGTACGTAAAGGTATGCTCCTGCGTTACCAAAATATAAATTTGAGACATCAATATGAATAATTATTCCTATTAAAGTAAATTTGGCAAGCAATTGATTACATGAAGGTTTCGAGAACATTAATATCATTTAATTAAATATCTAACTGCGCTGGAATTATTTAAATTTATATTACCTTACTTCAGTCCAATAGCTAAAGTAAATAGGATAGTCCTGCTAATATTATAAAATATGTTATGTAAAGTTTGTGTTTGTTCGTTTGTTTGTCACGCAAAAATTGCTGAAATTGAATTTAAACTTTCATAGGCCACCGGCTATTTACACATCGCACGAAACGCGACAACACAGCTGTCACTTAACGCCGGTCTCGAGTAAGCGAGAGGTACCTCTCCAGTAGTGCCGGCCCAATTTGGCTGCATGCCTGCATGCGGCACTACCTCTTACTAAAATCACAGTAAGTACCTATACAAACTATTTTATCCCCTTGGGGGTAGAATTTATCAAATTTCAGCCCGATCCGTGAATTGGTTTGGGATGTGCGTTGATAGGTCACTATGTCACCTTTGAGTTTTATATATATAGATACAAACATACTTAAATAATATAAAATAATGTTACTAAAGTATAATCGAAATAAAAATTTACATGCTTTTAAAAAAATACTCTTACACCCTTTTTTTAAAAGTCTAAGTTTGTCGCAATGCGAATCTCAGGGGCAAGGAATTCCAAAGTTTAGAGGAAAGAACGGTAAAGGAATAAGAGAAGAATCCAGTTTTATGGACTGGTACCATAGAACGCCGACGCGACTTGCAAAAAGGATCACCTAAATGTGCAAATGAGAAGCGAGAAGTTAGATAAGGTGGAGAATTTGGATTCTGGAGGACATTAAAGAGAAAACATAGAATTAGATAATCTGTACGCAGTCTGCCTACTGAAGCAGACTGAGAGCCTGAGATACGTGATCAAGTTTATTCACACTAAAGATAAAGCGAAGGTAGAGATTCTGCAAGCGCTCTAACTTGGTTAAATTATCCTCCGAAGCATCCAGGCAACAAACATCTGCATAATCAATTATTGGCTGAAAAATGGCTTTGCGTAAGCGTCATCTTAGTGGAGAGTAGTAAAAAATATTGGAGATATATAAGAGCATACATTGAGTAATGCAACTTTCGACTGATGTCACCAATGCTAGCATTCCACGAAAGATTTTTGTCAAAGATTACTTCATAATTCTTCGCTGCATCAGTGTAAGTAATCAACTTGTCACCTAATTTAATAGGACGTAGCCGAATACGCTTACTGTCAATTATCAAAGACTTGAATTTCGCCAGATTTACAAGAATGCCAAAAGGCCCATTCATTAATGCGGTTTAAGTCCTCACTCAAAAAAGAAATGGTTGAATTTGAATCGTGTAAAGCTAAATGACGGTATACGTAGGTCACACTATATTCAGTTTTGCGTAACTTAAAAAAACAACATGTTACAACAAAAATTTTATGTTTCTTGCTTTTCAAAATACTCTTTTACATTTTAAACATTTTTTCATGCGATCGAACCATTTTTTTTAAACAGGAGGGCCGCAGATATGAAGGCATGTTTTCTACATGTTGCTTGAACGCTATCACTGCCTCTTCGGAGTTCGTAAAAGTAAAACCTCTAAAATCTTTGATTTTGGGGAAAATACAGGAATCACAGAGTACCAGGTCGGGGCCTATGCGCAGGATGGGTGACGAGTTGTACTTTTTCGGAGACTAAAAATGACTTTGTTTTGATGGCCGTGTGTGAAGAAGCATTGTCAAGATGTAGGAGAACGCGGTTTTTGGGTCATCTTTCGCGAACTTTTTCTAACACCTTGGGTAAACAAATGGTAGAATACCACTCGGCGTTTACACTCTTTTGATCTTCAAGTAGAATTGTACAACTGGGACCCGTAGCTGAGAAAAAAAAGCGATCATTTTTTACCAACGTTTCTCGTCTGCCTTACTTTTGTTGGCCTGTTCTCATTTTCAAACACCCATTCACAAGATTGCTGTTTTATATTTCGGGTTCAAAACAACAAATCCACGTTTTGTCTCCTGTGACAATGTCATAAACAGCATTAGAATGTCCATGGTCGCACTTTAGTAGCATCTGTGAGCACCACGCAAGCCCGCTTCTGCTCCGCTGTCAGTTCAATCATACGATAGCAAAGTTTCCTAGCTTTCAATTCTTTCTGTAAAATTTTCTAAATTTGGTTCATACCAATCCCCAATAGTTCTCGAATTATCTCACAGGTAATCCGTGGGTTTTATTCAATTAGCCGCTTAACAGTAGCCACATTATTTTCGTTGACGGCAGTTGAAGGCCGCCCTTCACGAAATTCATCGTGTAAAGAAACTAGACCTCTCTCAAATTTAGCAAACCATCGTCTCACGGTGCTCAAACAAGGTGCTTATCTCTCAAAAGCATTTTGAAGACGAGCGGTCAGTCAGTCAGTCGGAGAAAGAGAACTTTTGAAATCATAAAAAATGATCGCTCTAAAATCTTTTCGACATAATTCCATTTTCGTTGGGTACGTAGAACTTTTTTTTATACTTGTCTTTTTGCAGGCGACAAGCTAGTAAATAAAGAGTAATTAAAAATGTAAGTTAAAATAGGTAATAGAAAAGGAAGAACTAATTACTCATATCATTTTAGAGCAAAGTTTATTACGTCCGACAGCTATCAAAGATCGAAAGTATTGCTACCTTTACATCTGCATCAGTAATGTTAATTTTAAATGCAAATATAGGGCTACAAATTGGCAAGATTGTTAAATAGCTTATTGTGTTAGCTTTGATAGTGTTGCTCAATGTAATGGGAGGCAAAGAAAAGTAATAAATAATTTAAAGCATCCAGGTCCATCCACTATCAGAAGCTATTGACTCTTTACCAACCCTACCCGATCTAAGAAATTTCCAAGATTCGCAAGTGCTACGATTATAAAGAGATGTATGAAAATAACATCTTTTAGCTTTACTGCACCGCTTATTACAATGGTTACGTAGCATTTTATAACTGTATAGATTGATTGTAGGTATTGGGGAACAGCTTCAATTTCCTCTTAGCCCCGTCTTTTCGAGCTATACACTCATTAAATTTTCTTAGAAAGCCAAGGGGCAGGATTGTGTTTTATTTTTACTGCTTTAGCCGAAGCATGTTAATTGTATATATTTAAGATATAAGAATTAAAAATCAACCATGTCATCGATGCCGGTACAGTTTTTTATTGAGCACCAATGAGTAAATCTGACGTCCTCTAAAGCCTTTTCATTAAAACTGCGTAAGACATTTTTTTTTAATTCTTTGCTTAGCTGTAGGTTCGTACACGATAATCACTAAAAATCACAGAAAAAAGCCATTTAAAAACAATAAAATCACATTCGCATTGTACGTTCTTTGTCAATTGTGCTGTAATGCGGCAAGAACTGGATAGCACGGTCCGTAATGCGTTAACTCCCACCTAAGGAGGTGCTAGTAATTAATTCGCAATCACAGATCTCAGGTTCACGTGGGAAGATCACGAGGCAATAAATTTCTTTAGCGCGAAATTTAATATAAAACTACACGGTATAGGTGGCAACCTTTGTGAGTACGGTCGAGCGCGTGTTTTGGTCCTTTTTAGTTACTCCTTAAAGAATTTGTAGGAATGTGCTAAAAAAAAATATGAGGTGTAAAATTGTGTGAATCAGTACCGTAACGCTGTAACTTGAAATGATTTCTTGTTTTTTTGTTTAAATTGGTATAAGTGGGCAAAGGAGCAGTCGAAGATCCATGGAGGAAAGAGGGTAACACATATGTAAGTATAACCTATATGTGGATGACTTTGCCGACGGATGCCTATCGGTAGTTATGAAAACGGCTCCGTCTGCTCGTTTGCCCTATTTTGTAAAAAGCTATATGTAACAGATGTTTGTAGGCAATGGATGACATGGAAAAGAATTTTGGAAAGGTGCCTCGTTAAGACGTTGGCGCTGCGCGTGCGGCGGAGGGCGGGCCTTCGGTAAATGTGAAAACAGTTACATCTCTGACGTACATACCAATTATATATTAGAGGCTATCTCTATCTGTCTAATTTTAAAAAATAATAAAAAAGTGACAATATAGACACAACATTGAAATAATTGCGCTTCCTCCATTTCTATAATTACTCCAAGCAAATCACTGTAATTTTAAATGAACATACGAGATTAATTACAGTCCATTCTTTATTATTTAAACCCAACCGAGGATTAAGCGCTCCCAAATAGTTTACAAGGACACTGTGTCCAATAGTGCCGGTCCTTCCCTATAAGAAGTATTTTAGAATGGAATTCCCGTAAATTACTTGGTAGACTTTATAATCCCATTTCACTGCCTGATCGATATTTCACAAATCGATTTTTATTACAATTTAACTTTTTATGTAACAAACTATACATAGGATTAGACGTTAACTAGATCATAAATAATGTGTCTTCATGGTACACATTTTGTAATAACGACTTTCGATTCGCAAAGTCTAGCTTCGAACACCGGCTTCAGTTGCAAATGAGGTGCTCAACGGAAGCAATCGTCATAATTTTTCACCCACTGTGTGTGGGCGTTTGATATATCAATTGGTGTCATCATCATTTGGTTCCGTATTGCTTTTAAAAGAGGTAGTGTTACGCTGAATACGTACGTACGTATAATAATGATTGAATTGAATTGAATTGGCCTCGCATCTGTATAACCTCTATGCGGAATTCTATGGATGTCGGTAGTCATGAAAATGGCTCTGACTGCTCATTTGCCCCCATACAAAAAAAAATTGCAACTTACACTGTCTCTCTCTTTGACTGTGAAAGGAATTAGAATTACTCCCAACTTCTTTCATTTTCTTCTGATTTAATGGTTGTTGGCTCCAAGACAGTTTTAGCCTTTCCTTTAAGGCTCTCTTACATCACATTGAAGGGTCACAGTGCTTGCTGTTGCAGCGGCGGAACAAGTTTATTAAAGCATGACTTATAATAGCTTAATAAAGTTTATCACAGCTTTTACAAGCTTGTAACAGTTATTTGACAGCGATTTGGTATCAGGGAATGATACCTTCCCTGATCTTCTGCTCCAGTTATGTTCTAATGCATGCACGTCATATGTATATTTGTTTATCACTACAGTGCAAAGGTTAATTATAATGCGTCGTCTTCATTCGGACATTGTCAATAAGTATGAGACGACAAATAAAGACTACCAGGGTGCTTCCATTTGGGTTGCTTCATATATGCTGTTTGATTTGTAGAGAGCATTGGCGTCATCTGGTTTTGGCCAAAATCCTCTTTGGGTCGCTGAATCAGCGTCGTAAGACTACCTACGTAAATAAGTAGTATGTAAGTATTACGTAGCGCAATTCTTAAAGGTTAGGAACCTACCTCCCCCCTCCCCATGTAATGCGCCGTAACGTTGTAGGGAGCCCCCTCCCCCCCTTCCTGTCTCTCCCAAAAATTTGTACTAAATTGTAATAAACTATGGTGCTTTATGGAAAATCTGTCAAGCCGCCCAGCAGGAAGGAATTATAACCCCTCTTAAAATGCTGCCACCTTGCTGGAGTAATATTTTTGTCTGCAGATCAAAGACCCTAGAATTATAACGCCTGAAGGCACAGGAGCTTAGTCGGTATTGCACTATGTGTCTAGACCGATGTCTAGGGTCCACCCGGGCTTCTAGGTATCATACGAGATTATAAAAGTGGCGTACCCGAGAGTAGCAAGTATTTATGATAATTGTATCGATAGGGAGCCATTCCACAGGTTGGTTTTATCTGTCAGTAATGGGTTTGGTTTTCTCATAAGATTGTTGTTGTTTGTTATTGCCCTGTTGTTGTTGAAATGTTTCTCAACATCAACAGTTGCATTTTCAACAAAAATAATTCTTGCGGTACAAATTAGCAACAAAATAAGCAGTTTTATTCGTATAGCTAGCTCATTTAGAACCCGAGATGTGGATTGTGGTTTTGCTAGCGTAATATTACGCTAGCAAAACCGCGCTATTAAGCGAACTAGTGGAGCAACAAAATTATTTCTTGCGGTACAAATTAGCAACAAAATAGCACCAAAATAAGCCGTTTGATTCGTATCGCTAGCTCAATTAGAACCCGAGATGTGGATTGTGGTTTTGCTAGCGTAATATTACGCTAGCAAAACCGCGCTATTAGGCGAACTAGTGGAGCAACAAAATTAATTCTTGCGGTACAAATTAACAACAAATTAGCAACAAAATAAGCCGTTTGATTCGTATCGCTAACTCATTTAGAACCCGAGATGTGGATTGTTCTGAACCATATGTGCTGCCATCTAGTCATGTTCAGCGCAATCAATAGTAATACCGGTGTGGGCCGCGTGAGGCCGCGTCGGTCGCTGCCATATGAGTCGAGTCGAGTCGAGTTTTTATGAGCGGCCATATTGTTGTGACATCTCTTGAGTGATCGTTCGCTGACTTGTTGTAATTGTAATTGTTTTACGCCTTGTTTGATGCCGCTGAGATCGGCCGCGTACATAATTTGAGACTAATTTAAGTTAAGTGTTGGTTCCCCTTTTGATATTATCGGGAGTGTAAATTAATTGACTAACTAAATGTACTTGTGATTGATTCGTGTTGTGTATAAGTTGAATATAAAAGACTTTGAGAGGCTTGCCTAAGAAGATTCATATTTCGGGCGGATTGCAGCTTCACGGAAGGCTAAGTATATCTCATTACTTGCTTGAAATTTATGGCCATAGGTTTTAGAGGTTAATGTGATATATATTAAGCCGGACCCCGGAGACACAAGGTAATTGCACCTATTAAGTTTAATATAGCTCTGCTTAATCGCAGACAAAGTTCATTCTGTTTTGTCCCCTGAGTATATCGTCACTTCCACTGCGCAATAAATCCAGGGTTAGAACTAAACATTTTTGGTAGCAGAGCGTGGTTTCCAATCCACTAAATTATAATGTGTAAATTGTTTGAATTTGCCTGTTGTAAAACAATTGTATAAATACGATTCTTTACATTTTGTTTGAATTCATAAGAATACTTTACGTATAAATAATACGCCTTGGATAATTATCTTTTGTGAATTACATATTGAATGTCATTGTTGGATCGCCATTTTGTATTCCTTGAGACCTTTGATTTGTTTGAATACTTACGTGAAATAGTGTATCATAATATAAGTAGATTTAAGTTTGTTAGATTTCTTAAAACTCAACTTTAGTTTAAAAATACATATTTATTTAGAAATTGAACCTTAAATTAGTACAGTCGACAAAAAAAATTTGAATGTAAAATTTGTTGATTGTTTTTTTTTTGTTACACATATAAGAGTGATATTGTTTTTAAGTTTGTAACAACTGGTGTTTTGTGTTGCGAATTGATTGTTTTGGAGCAGTAACAGCTTGTTTGTACAAATTTAATCTTGTGATTTGTTGTTATGTTATATTGTTTTGAATTAAAGTTGAGTTTTTTGTGCCTTTGAAGATGTCGGCCACTCCATTGAGCGTTGTACGTGAGTCCTTCTCAAAGATAGGGTCACAACTTAGATGGTTCACCTCAGCTGCCACCTTGGTTGATCGTGATGACCGCATTGAGGCTTTGAACCAACCAACCAGGCCATGAACAGTGTCCGACGCGACTCCAGGATGTGGAGGCATTATACCAGCGCCTCATTCTGCACTTTGATGACGTCCCCATGGAGTCCTTCCCGCAAGAGAGACGGGACCAAGTTCATAAGGACAATGCCCAGGTCCTGGATCTGGCTGATGGCATCGCCCAGCGATCGCGTGAGATTTTGGCATCGCGCGCTTGGCAGGAGCCCCGTTGCACGAGACGGTTTTGAAGACTCCCGTGGGCCTTTTGAGCCGGTTGCCCGACCTGAACCTCCCACGTCGTTTGGACCGCTGGATGGGGTTCATCGGCTTATTCGAGAGCCTCGTGGACTCGAGAGATGATCTTGGCCCATCTCAAAAATTGTCTATTTGCTTTCTGTGCTTGACTGAGAGGCGAGAGGTTTGGTGCAGCACCTTCCCATTCGTGACGAGAGCTATCCGGTCGCGCGCTCTCTGCTCACCAAGCGCTACCAAAATCAGCGCTGTCTGGCCGATGCCCACATCGACCAGATTTTGGAGCTGAGAGTGGTGAGCACTACCGCCTCCTTGAGGGCTGAGCTCCTCAACCCCCTCCTAATCGCCACCAATGCTTTGAGCCGTCTAGGACTACCGGTAGTCCAGTGGTCCTACATATTGGTACACATTGTACTCAAACGGCTGCCTGTTTCCTTGAGGGCACGATTTAAACACACATTAGGGATGAGACATCGCAGCTCCCTACATTTGATCAGCTCCTGACGTTTCTGGAGAACGAGTGTCGCATGGGCGACGTGATGGTTGTCGACACTCCTACTGGATCTCCAGG
>LUGF01043621.1:11308-21629 GCA_001625245.1 Calycopis cecrops
GAAAGCTTTTCTGTCGCGTTTCGTGCAGTCTGTCAATTTCCGATAGACCATGGAGGATGAGGCATCAGGAGCAGACGACGGCAACGCATCTGAGTAGGATAGGTATCGTTAGACGCCGCCCACAGACATCCGCAAAACCTTGCATTGCATTGCGTTGCAGATATTTTATTAATGTCTTTGTCCTATTTTTTTTATTTTTGTTTTCTCCTCTTCATAAAACCGATATGTTCTAGAACCGGTATGTGCTATCGTTCCATTACCACTTGAACAAATATCAGCTTACGCTATTATCATACTAGCTTTTACCCGCGGTTTAGCTCGCGTCCGTTTTTTTTTAGAGTATCCTATGTAGTATATCTTTAAGAATATGTTTACAAAGTTTCATTAAGATCGGTTGAGCAGTTTTGGCATGAAAGCGGAGCAAAGTTAAAAGAAAAGAGCTAAATCTTTTTATCCCTGTTACCTATTATTATAGATGTATAGGTTACATTTATAATGATAACAGGTATAAAAAGATTTTGAATCATTCCGATAATGACAATGATCATTATTGGAGATGTAATCAATTAAAATGAAATTGTCTCCCGAAATGATACAACTTTGTTGCAATCAAGTGAATATTGAATAAATAAAATTTACACAACAGTTAAATTGGAAATGTTACAATTTACAGCTTAAAGTATATTACAATGTATCCGGTGTACAGAGTAAATACCCCTCTGACAATTATGTAACATTCAGTCAAATTGGGCCGCATTGGAAGCTTGTGAGTTTCCGAAGACCCATAGTCGGAGAAAAGGAGAACACACCTTCATAATAATCATCAAAATCTGCGATTGCTGGCTTACCTTCTTATAATAATAAAAAACGGGCGGACTAGGGACTGCCGATGTAGTATGGTAAAAAGTGTAAAAGAGAAAACTTAAAACTAATTCAAGTAGCAATAACCTGTATTTTTTATTATTTTGCCACCAGTTAGCCATTTTCTTCTGCTACATGTTGCTTATCCACGCTCATATTTGTCCCTGAACTAACACCGCTACTTAAAATTCCTCTCCCTCAAACCAAACTCACGAAGTTCACTCCACTGACCCTTGTGTTACGGGTACTAGACAACGGAATGTATTAAAAATGTTTTTATAAATTTAAGAAATTTTATATATTTAAGATTTTTATTCTATAAATACATACAATACAAAGATAAACATCCATGACCAAAGCGGGATTCGAACCCGCGACCCCTGGCGCAACATGCTCCACTTATCCGAGCCCTGTACCACTGCGCCAGCCTGGTCGTCGAATATAGTTATTAAATATATTAACATTAATTTTATTAAAGTCATAGTGAAATAACTAATCCACAGACATCCGCACCGCTCCCCGGTCGTACGTCACGCCGGGTTTTGCGGTACCTGACGCAAATTAAACTTAGAGCCAAGTTCGGTGACGTGTAGTAGCGTCGGCAGAACAAGCCGATAGTTAATATACTCTGATATACTAGTTTATAGTAAGAGGATAGAGGCGTAAAGTGACAGCTGTGTTGTCGCGTTTCGTGCGGTGTAAGTGGCTCATAGAGAGGGAGGGAAGGGGAGCGACGAATCTGTATAATGTGTATTCAGATGCTTGTAAACGTCGGTAGTCATGAAAAGGATGTGACTGTTCGTTTGCCCCCTTTTCCCCTGTACTAAATAAAAACTAAACTAAATAAAATCAACTGTAGTTGTACATACTACAATACTACTAAAATATATGGATAAACAGCATTAATAAAGGAATATCATAAAAAAATACTTTTGCTAAAAATGGTTTTCCTACTAATAAAACCTACCTACCTACTAAAAAATATTTTTAAATGAAATAAAAGAAACAGTCTTTCCAGTTATTAAAAAAAGAAATATAAAGTGTAATTTCTTCTATGGATCCGGGATGAGAAAGTACACTTTTATCATGTATGTATGGTAAATGTTCAAACTCATGAACTTGTCTCCATTTACACACAAACAATATATCAGGTGCGACACCTGACGTGAATTACATAGAGTTTAGAGCCAAGTTCTGTCACGTGAGTGCCGTCAGACGCCGCAGTTAATGTTGAGGACATGCTGGGGACTTAGACGCAGATATATCTTTCATGTTTACTGCTGTAGTGAATTGATGGCGCTGTGTGCAGTGACTGGAACGTAGGCTGGGAGTTGAGGTGTGTAACTAAGCTGTGGCTTTGACAGTTTTAAACAAATCACCATTAGACATAAATCTCTACAGAACGCCGTGGGTCCGGTCCTAAGCCACTTGGATCCAGCAGCTCCCCGCCACCACAACCACGTAGTAGTCCACCAGGTGGGAAGCTTCAATACTCAGTCTTCCGACGTGGAACCGCCACTCCAGAACCTTACGTCGGTTCTGCGAGTAATCTGGCCTGTCCGTTGACACTTCAGCTTGTTGAGTTTTAGAATTAAGAACAGTGATACTCTTACTATGCTCGACTAGTGCCATAGTCTGGAAGCCTCCTTTTTGAGAAGAAGAACTCTGATACATGCGTACCAAGTGGTAAAGTTGAATTTTATTTTATTACCTGAAACAAAAATAGGAACAGATTAATACAAATAGGTACCGTAAGGAGTTATATATATTTAAGGATGTTTTAATATTAAATATAATGCCTGCTTAGTTACTGAAATTTCAGACTTCCTGTTTTATCAATAACGAAGAAGGGGGTCGAAATTGGGCTGGATTGCTTCGAGAAAAGGATGGTACGGCCCTGCCGCTTTTTTGCTCGACTTGGCGGGGGCACTGCCGTGTCCCCAAGTTAAACCTACATATTTTAAATGAGAAAGATTTTTGTTTTTTTTTAATATTTAGTGATAGTAAGTGATGAGTAGCTAACCCGACTGTGGATGTCTTTTGGACGATGGATGTGATTGGATGTATTTTATTCACATTTAATATCGACTCACATCGTCCCACAAAACCGCACGATGCGCGACAAACTACACTACATACAATAACCACCAGTCCTCATTAGCTCACCGCATTCAATATCATTTTATTTGCGGACCTTCCGCTGATTTATGCGCGCCTGGTAGCTCGCCAACGCTCATTATTTACTGGCCGGTTAAACTTAACGGTATGGGTAACCGTCAGGTCATCATGATCAATACCATGCCGTCTATCACTGGCATCATCAAGTAAAAAAACCGGCCAAGTGCGAGTTGGTCTGTACCAACGATAGGTATAGGTATATCCGCGAGAGGTGAGATGAACCACACTGCAAAGATTTACGTGTATAAGTTATCTGTATAGGGTATTTACTTGACTGACTGTCTGTCACGCATGAAATGCTTTCTCCTACGTTTGCAAGATACTCTTGACCCATTGGTGGGGAGGAGAAAAGGCAGACAACACATCTGGATGGCAATCATACAGATGTCCAAGTAGTAGTCATCAAAATACTTCGACTGTTACAAATTGTTCTCAGGTTTCTCAATTTGGTGCCATACAGAAAGAAGAACATGAATATAGTTATTAAATATATAGATAGAACATTAATTTTATTAAAGTCATAGTGAAATAACTAATTCAGTTACTATGTTTAAAAACAAAGTTAACCACCCGATACCACATTGAAAGAGAGATTTGTTATCCCATTTTGATAAAAGACTATCAAGTTTTAAAAGCAACTACATTTCTAGTAACAACTAATCATCAAAAGCGATACAGATCTGTCACACCGTGTCACAGCGACATGAAGAATGATTCTGTGTGCTAGCGCCATCTATCGGTTTCGTGAAATGTGTGGAGGAAGAGGTGAGGAGAACTGTCTTGTTATGCCATTTCTATCTCCCCTTCGAATATGAAAAGTATTTTTGTAACGTGTTATTTTATGTTTAAATTTTATCGATATTGACAATAAAAATACTATATACATTAAAATGATTGGGTACATAGTAAAGACTTGCTACATTGTACCATTTTGAAAATACAGATATAGCTTTTTTATAGAGGGACAAATTAACAATAGGTTTTATTTGGTAACGATTAACGCGTTTCAACATCCACACTGTTAATAAGTTAAATACATTTCTCCCATTTACCTCGACCTTCTTAATAGGCCACCGGCTACTCACGCAATTTTCGACAATAACACAACTATTCCATACATCACAGTCCGTTCTCCTTAACTCTCCCCTCTGTAGTTTGACCGATCGCTCCACCTGACAGCTAGATGGATGGCCTGTCGCCATCATAATGTGCCCGACAGGCGACAGCTCGGGGTCACCGCACAATGCACGAGACAGGTGTTGTGGGCTGGGATCAGGCGTGACAAAGGATCCTTTTAGTGTCTTGTCACATTTTCGAGAATCTTTTTTTATTACAGTATATAGTTTGCTAGCGACGTCCCTAAATATCCGCTTAATTGTGATGCAGGTGTTGTTCTACCTATTTACTCACAAGCCATACAAACATCATAGATATTCTGTGAGTATAAGATATAATTTATATCTCTGGTGCCTTCGCAATAGGCCCTGCATTGAAACTATAGCATCACACATGCCCAATTCATTTGCAATGTAACAACCGCACTCCCAGTGGATCACAAGTCTGCAAACACTTTCAAAAAGTACCAGGGACACATAAGTTGTATGGTAGTAAACCTTCCCCTCCAATACACCACTCGCAAGCCACACAAAACACGACAGCATAGCCACCATCATGACAGCGATAGGTCCATCGAGCTGCCTCAACTCCATTGGAATGCTACTTAGCTAATCCCATAGCAACAAAAGTCTGTTAACTCTTTCAAAAGTACTAGGATCACATGAGTAAGAGGAACGTCTTACTAAATTTTTATACACATGTTTCTCCTTACCTCCTCTATACGTTGACAGATCGCTCCTGACAGCTAGATGGATGGATGGCGCGCGACAGCTCGGGGTCGCCGCACAATACGCGAGACAGGTGTTGTGAGCAGGATCATAGCATTTGAGAAATTGCTTGAGAAATTTCAGTCGTTTCTTTGCTGTCAAATAGGATCAGTTGGACAGTCAGGATCGTTTTTTATATAGTGGAGGCAAACGGGCAGTCTGTGCTGTCGCGTTTAATCGGGTAAGTATTTGGTGGCCCATAACGTGCTTGAGACCGACAGCTAGTAGATTGTAAATCTGATATTACTACAACTACTTAGTATAACTTAGTTACATGGGTTGTCCTACTTCTCATCAGCTATTGATATCAATTATCATTTGTTAATAAATCAATAAGAAGCTCAATTGTATACAATTGTGATCAGAACGCGATAGTGGCGATAGTGATAAAAAATTAGTCAAGCGTGAGTCGCACCTCGAGGATTCCGTTCCAACGGGGGATACTTGCATTAGTTAAAAAGGACAAGTGTTTAATAAGAGGTAGTGCCACGCTGCATGGGAGGTACCTCTCGCTTACACGATACCGGCGTAAAGTGACAGATGTTCTGTCGCGTTTTAATGCGGTGTATACTACCTCTCTGACTGCGACTACTCTTTTGTTACATTAAAAAAAAGAAAGCGATATTAATAGCTTAACAAGTTTCGGATTCCCGTATGCTTTACCTCATTTCTTACTGAATATGATTCTAGATACCCTGGAAGTACCCTAAAGGGTTTTATGTGTCACAATGAAATAATCAAACAACGTTTTTTTTTATATAGGGAACCCTAATATTAAATTGATTATTCGCGTGTCTAAACTCGTTACTTCTCTTCATCGGGGTTGGTCTAATGACTTATCAATTAACTTTTGATTACGTAGTTGTTTGAATATTTTATCGACTGTTTGTAGAGGTACATGCTACATTGTAGTTCAATTTGGCCTGACCAGGGAGGAACCTCACTATATCGCGTTTTGTGCGGTTTTCGAAGTTAAGTGGCCTTAGTATTAGATAAGCTTCTTTAATTTAAGTGAAATCTGCACCAAGCGCGACAAAGGGGCCCAATAATTATGAAGTGATGACAAGAACCGCTATACCAGGATAGCATACGTTATCAAATGGTGCATCTTCTAAATATACCTGCTATTTAATAAGTCTAGAGACAAATTTAGATTCTCATACTATTTAGACAGAATATATGAACGCGAACGCTGTATTTCGAGCGACAGCATAGCCTACTATTTTTACATTGTAATAAGCGACCTGTCGGAATAAAAACTGCAGAAATTTCGTAGGTATAGCTCTCTTTTACCTCGTCTAATACAGGCCATTTGAATTTTTGGAAGCCAAATTGGGAAAGAGTAGCCTCCACTTCACGCTTTACGCGACCAAAAGGTACCTTTCCAATCGTGCTAGCAATAGGACATTAAGCACTTTTCGTGCAATGTGTATCCGGTGGCCCATATAGATAGGTGCAGCTTTATAATCTCTAGGCAGATTCTGTCTATATCATGACAATAACTCCGACTGCTCGTTTGCCCATGAATCAATAAATGATAAAAGATCCGCAGAAGTACCAGGCGCACATGAATCGTCAAGGGATACACACCTCAATAAATCGTACAACAATAGCACAAGTTCCCCAATATGTTACATATATCATGGTACCAGGGTATCATAAATCCTTCCTCCTCCCGTAACTCCTAACTTTCAAATTGCTCCTCCCGATATAATTTACGGCGTTTTTTTATGTTCCTCCCCAGATCGGATTCGATTGGCCCTCCCGATTGACGCATTTCTCAAATTTCTTACATCCTTTTTACAGGATTTTCATTGTGTTTCTGGTAATTCCATTTTGTAAAAATATTTTTGAGGTTGAACCTTAAGGGGTGAAGGTTTAAAAGACACGACTCGTGCAATGTTTTAAGATATGTGTACATATTATAAATTAATAACTCATCGTGGTAAAACCAAAACATTCCCTATTTTTCTATCAAGGTTAGAATTTTGGTTAATTTTTTTTTTGGTACCAGCTTCGAAATAAACCTTAATCATTCCAAAATAATCCCAATTGGGTAACTTTGTAACTTGTGTACCTGTTACATAAAGTATTCTTATAGAATAATATCAGTTTTTCCTACTATATAATATATAATATTACTTAGATGTTTATTATCTTATCTACGTAAGGGGCCATCTTTAAAGACCTTAAAATCCATAAATTACGTCACATGTTAAGAGGGATAAAGGGTCTTGTTAAACTACCCCCGTTGTCAAGTGGTTCGACAGGTTTTGAGTATTGCGAGCTCACACTTCAAAATTTCACTTCTAAATAAACTATGACATTTAAAGTATGTATTTAAAAACTTTATCATTTATAATATAGTGCTAAATCTATTATAATCTATATAATAGCTGCGCCCCGCGGTTTCACACATATTAATCAAAATCCAATGTGTGCCAAATTTCATGAAAATCGATTCAGCAGTTTTTGCGTGCAGGAGTAACAAACATACAAAGTTTCACATTTCTAATATTAGTAGGATAAAATTCTCGTGTCACAATGTTAGTTACTACACTTCTCCGATACGGCTCGACCGATTCTCATGAAATTTTGTGTGCATGTGGTAGGTCTGAGAATCGGCCAACATCTATTTTTCATCTCGATATTTCCACAGAATCGAAACTCACGCGGGAGAAACCGCGGAGCAGTTAGTTAGAACTAAAATATTTTATCTTATTTTAAAATACATTTCGACAATACCCCCCAAGATGTACTAGACTGCTTTCATTTTTTTCTTGGAAAAAATGTCGCTAATACACCTATTCGTTATTTCGTTGGTACGGAACTCTCAGTGTGCGGGTCCGACTCGCACTTGACCGGTTTTTCGTTTAATTAAAACAAAATGGCCGAGCGAGGCTGGCATGTCTTTATAAAGTTACCTGTCTAAGAACACTTGGGGCAGCCTGAGACCTATCCAATAAGACCTCAACTATCCCCGACGACGGCGAACGGGAGTACGATAAAGGGTCTATGCGCAATTTATGTCGCCTGCCTAACTGGGACCAGGGGCCAAGCTGGGAACCTGGCCCCTAGCCCGGCCCAGACAACAACATTAGCCACTCTCGAAGGAGTTCGGTTCGGTGGAGGGACTGGACAGTCGCCGGGGTGCCCTGTCGCTGACAGATCCGGGGCACTCCAACATAGGCGGCCGATGACGCCGCAAGGTCAGCATACCCTTCGGATCCTACCCAGGTTCCATGGCAGAGCGCAAACGCATTTCCCCGAAAAAAAAATATCTTAAACATTTTCAGCGTCAGAACTTTTGACAGCTGTCAAAAAACGCTGATTTTTTTCTTTTTTTTTTTAATATTATACTTATAAAAAAAAACACTTTCAGAAGTCGGATATATGCCGGTCCGTTTCAACATCGCATGGCACTCTTATCAAAGCTCATCCATAACAAATAGCTAATTTCCCAAATTGAAATCACAACGCATCTGTTTTGGCTTCGACCACAGCCTGTCTGCGGTCCAATGGGTGCAGTATTAATTACGGTGCGATATCGATAGCTGCAGTTTGTTTTAGACGCCATTCATTATTCTGTTTATATTGTCTATTACCGAGTCATGTTTTGGAGAATTAACTGCTGTTTGCAGCTGAATTGAGCACGATCGGGGAGGTCGCTGTAAAGTTTTTTTTTTTTTTATGATATAGGAGGGCAAACGAGCAGCTGGAGTCATTTTCATGACTACCGACGCCCACAAACATCCGCATAGGGGCTATACATATGCGCTTCCTTTCTCCTCCCACCTCCATGGGCCACCGGCTACTTACACACGCACGAAACGCGACAGCTCAGCTGTCACTTTACGCCACCCTCGTGTAAGCGAGAGGTACCTCCCCGGTCGTGCCGGCCCAGTTCGACTGCATGCATGCAGTGTGGCACTACCTCTTACCGAAAAAAGTGTCGGGTTTCGTGCGGCGTGTGAGTTTCCGGTGGCCCATGGGGGAGGAAGAAGGGCAAAGCATCTGTATTACCTCGACGCGGCTCCGACTGCTCGTTTACCCCCTTATACTAATAACAATAAATGTACCAGGATAACATGCATTATTAAGAGATACTTCTTCACAACACCAATGGCAGTGAAATTACATTGACCCATGGAGGGGAGAAGAATGGAAGGTCTGCGTCTATATAGCCTCTATGCGGATGTCTATGGGCGTCGGTAGTCATGAGCTCCAACTCCTCATTTGCCTACTTATACTGTACAAAACATCCAAGACCAGTAAGCATATATAAAAGGCATGGCTTAACTGCCGATAGAAGTGATCTAAAACCACTAATGCTATACGTAGCACACTTACTGCTGATAGTTACCGTAGCTCCACATTCTGGCTACACCCAGAATGCTTATAGCATGTACATACGAAATCATATTGTACTTAGAATCTATTTGTAACAAATGATAAAATATTTTATTATGATATCAATTGTTCCTCCTTTTTATCTTTTATTTTTTTGTGGTATCGGAAGGCAAATTAGCAGTCGGAGCCATTTTCATGAATACCGACGCCTACAGACCTCCGCATAGAGGCTATACAGGTGCGCTGCCCTCCTTTTCCACCATATGGGCCACCGGCTACTTACACAGTACGAAACGCAACAGTACAGCTGTCACTACGCCGGTCTCGTGTAAGCGAGAGGTACCTCCGCGGTTGTGCCGGCTCAAGTCCGTCACATACAAGCATGCAGTGTGGCACTACCTCTTCCTCTCTTTGTAAATTTATTTGCATTGAACGAAGATCTATCTGTCTATTTTTCCCACGCAAAAGAACTCTTCAATTCAAATCCAATTACGAATCAAAAACGACAAGAGAATCAATAAATAAACGTTTGTAAAATACATAAACGTCAATAACCATTTCACCGATAAAACACGATGGAGAGCTCGACGCTTAAAGTGTATCTTAAAGATGCTGTAAAGGCGAGTTTACACTGGAGGGATAAAATAAGAATCCTCGTGGCCAAGTTTCGGTGTCTCGCTTACACGACTCCAGCATTAGTAGCCGGTGGCCCGTGGTGGGGGAAGTAAGGAGGACAGCGCACCTGTATTACCTGGGCGTCTAATGTCTTTGGGCGTCGGTAGTCACGAAATTGGCTCAGACTGATCGTTTGTCCCCATATTTAAAAAAAGTTTAGAAATGAACTACATGCGCACGACGTGTACAAGTGTGTGCGCGGACGCCTGCTGACCTGCTGGTCTACATTCCATTGATTTCCTTATTCCCGTTGGAATAGGGGAAACCCTCGCCCTCCGATACCCCGACACGACCGGAGAGAAATCAGCAGCACCTAACATGGCGGAGGCACGGGGTAACACTGACAACTTCTCTTCGGACTGTTGGTACAAATT
>LUGF01043621.1:54177-66026 GCA_001625245.1 Calycopis cecrops
AAAACTATTTGAAAATTAAAAATAAAAAAAGCAATTTTTGGTGAAAAACGTATATGTTATCATGAGTATCTAATTTAAATAACATATTACGTATGACACGAGTGCTTAAGGCATGCACATTTGGTTTTACCAAACTTTTTTATAAACTTCAGACCCCTATATTACCCCCTTAGAGTTTGAAAATTAAAAAATCCAGGTTTTTTTTCGATCATCAAATTTGTACAAGTTATATTTTATAGAAGCCAGGATATAAAAATAACATCTGCTGTCATCAATTCAGTAATGCTGACAGTGACATATTCTGTATTCAGGAGAGGTACAGTATTTCCCGTAATGGATACATTTATTTTATGTTGTCCTGGTAGATGCACCTCTCACTTACACGTGACCGGCGTAAAGTGGCAGCTGTGCTGTCCCGTTTCGTGCGGTATGTAAGTAGCCGGTGGCCCATGGAGGGAGGAGAAGAAAGAAGGGCAACGCATATTCGGATGTCTATTAGCGTGGGTGGTTATGAAATTGACTCCGATTGCTCGTTTGCCCCATTATGTTATAAAACGTTCATAGACGACGGTAGTCATACAGGCTCCGACTGCTCGTCTGCCTGTAAAAGCCCGCGTGTCCCGCCGCGGGCTTTCCCCGGCGTGTGACCATTTCCCATTTTCCCATTTTCCATTTTCGCGTCCAAACAGAATTAAATTTCCACATCAAAGGAACCTTTTGTATCGGACTCGAATTACCTTTACATGAAACGGTTTAACATTTAAAGATATTTCATTATGTTGTGTCCCACAGCGGTGGCTCAGTGGACGGGTGGTCGGGCTGAGTGGTCCGGGTTCGAATCCGATCGAAGCAACTTTTAAAGTTCACTAAAGTGACAGCTGTGTCGCGTTTCGTACGGTGTGTAAGTAGCCGGTGGTCTACGTAGGAGGGAGGCGGATGTAGGGCAACGCATCTGTGAAGCCTCTGTGCTATGGGCGTCGGTTGTCATGAAAATGGTTCCGTTTGCCAACATATGTTCCACCGGTTTCGTGTAAGCGAGTGATACCTCCATGCTGGTACCTCTCGCTCATGCTCGTGCAGGCGAAACTCGGCTACATGCATGCATGCAGTGTGGCACTACCTCTTACTAACCTGTATATACAGCGTGAAATTTTAGTCGTTATCGAAAAGAAAATTTTGAGTTCTATATCAATAACAGAACCTATGTACAATATAAATTTATTAAAATAACTATTTTTTTTTTATTAAAGTCCATAGTAATATCGCTAGCGTTTGGCAAAATTACTATGGACTTTAATAAAAAAAAAATAGTTATTTTAATAAATTTATATTGTACATAGGTTCTGTTATTGATATAGAACTCAAAATTTTCTTTTCGATAACGACTAAAATTTCACGCTGTATACACAACCGTGACACGGTATTCCTCCAGTTGATCTCCGAAACTGGATTTTATTAAAATGTCTCACAGATGTGAAATTTCATCAAAATACTTCCAATGCAATAAAGAAAATCGGGTTAAACTTTGTCGAACTTAAAATATGGGTTTTTTATTTCAATGTTGACCGCCATTTTATTGCCACAGCAATTCGTGGCCCGGACAGATAATATAAAGATATATGCAGAGGATATATCTTTGAATTGAAATTGAAAATCATCCCATGACATCCCACAGGAACATTTTTTCGGGATAAAAACTATCCAATGTGTTAATCCAAGTAGTACTGTCTATGTGTGTGCCAAATTTCATCAAAATCGGTTCACTAGTTTTTGCGTGAAGGAGTAACAAACAAACAAACATACAAACTTTCCCATTTATAATATTACTAGGATGACATTTAGGAAAGGAGGTTCTTGTCACACTGAAGACTAAACTTTTCGAGAGTGATATTGTGACTACAGTTTTAGTGGCGTGGGGTCAGAGGTGGCCATGCTGCACGGCATGACCGAAGAGGTAGCTATATCTTACACAATATATGGTGTATATATCCGGTGGCCTACGGGGTAGCAGGAAGAAGGTCTCCGCGTTTCTGTAACTTCTATACGGATCTCCATGGCTATCGGTAGTCCAAATGACAACTGTTATTTTGACCTTTAAACCATAATTTAAAAAAAAACTTCTTGTAGGAGCTACAAACAGCCTCCTTCTCCCAAGATATCCAGCTCCTGGGCCTCATCAAGTCTTGAACCTTGGTGGCGCGTCACCTCAAGGTTATTTGCACAGTCGCGAGTTAGTAGCATTTAAAAGTTCGACGAACTAACACAATAGTGGGAAAAACTCCCATGGAGGTTACAACGAACGTGTGCAAGCGAAAATATATCATACCGCACGCACATAAGGTACTAAATTACCTTCCACGACGTCCCCATGCAATTTTAAAACATGTACTATAGTGGTAAGGTGTATTTTGCCTTCCACCGACTGCGGCAAAAAATCAGGTCATGCTTTTCCCATGGGTGAACAGTGGGAATCAGTTTTGTGTACTGCAGTTAGCGCTTATTGATTTTTTTTAATAACGTTAGCTTCCTTGCCGGTTGCGTTGTAATGCGGTAGTTTGTTGAGGAACCCGGTAGAGGGGGCGACGAACGAGGCCAAGGCACGTAACAGAGAGCGTCTGACTCATTTTTTAGAGGGCAAACGAGCAGTCGGGGAAATTTTCATGTCTACAGGCGGCACATAGTGGTTATAGACTGTACAGATGTTTTGCCCTATTTCACCGTCCCAACGCGCCACGGGCCACCGCACGAAACGCGACAGCACAGCTGTTACTTTACGCCGGTCTCGTGCAAGCGAGAGGTACCTGCCCGTGCCGGCCCAATTCAGCAACATGCAGTGTGGCTACCTCTTACAAAACTATCCTCTAATAGTCAAATAGTTCTCTGGATCTTATCCTACAACGAAACAGATTCAATGGCGTCCACACTAGCAGCGTCACATCCACTACTCTAGAGTAGGGTAGAGTAGAGTAGGGTAGAGTAGACTTTACATCCCTTCACCGACGATGATGCCTCGATACATGATACTCTACATTTTTGGTTGGAACACATTTGAGGAGAGAAATTTCCGACCCTCAAAAGAAAAGAAAAAGTTATGTGCATTCTTTGATTCCGATTAATCCTTTGATTCTCTGAGTCGGAACATTGGCCCATGGAGGTGGGAGGATAAAGGAGGGCAGCGCATCTGTACAGTCTCTATGCGGATGTCTATGGCCGTCGGTGGTCCTGAAAACGGCTCCGACTGCTCGTTTGGCCCCTATACTATAAAAAAAAACCGATGGCTAGTGATAGGTGTATTTTTTCTCATTTTTACTAATATTCTCGCGGAACCCCCACGCACTCCAGGGTTCCGCAGACCACACTGAGTACTGCTGCCTTATCCTTCGGTCCCGACCAATTTTGTTTTAACTAAAACTACCAGGGAGCCAAACAACAGTGCGATTTCCTACACATTTTGTACATGAGGGGATGTAACTTTTGATTACGTTGACTTTAGAGATATGATTTTTTCGAGGAATCAAGACATAAATTTCAAATTAATACAGAGAGACAACATAATCCTACTAATATCATAAATGCGAAAGTTTGTATGTTTGTTTGTTTATTACTCCTTCTCGCAAAAACTGTTGAACCGATTTTCAAAAAAATTGGCACACAAATAGAGAGTAAGTTGGATTAACACGTAGGATAGATTAGGATACCATTCGATGATTATCTATTTATCAAGGGATCGAAATTCACGCGGTTGAAAACGCGGGGCGCAGCTCTCCTATAAGGGTTCCGGATTTTTTTTAACAACCCAAAAATAGGGCTTAAATCTCCTCATTACAAATATAAAGACTGTAGCGGGGTCCGGCGTGACCATGATGAACCATGAACTCCGGTACAATCTTTACACGAACTCGCCGGAAGTTTGACCGACGAAGTTCCGCGGTTTAACTTGCGAACTGCGAAGTTTAACCGAAATATTAACTTTAATTATGTACAGTTAGTTTTATTGACAACCAGCGGTCGAACAAACTTACTGTGTTACTGTAAATGACCAGCGGAAAGAAGGAAGGAAGGACTGGGGCTGCACGAATAGCGAAAAGGTAACCGTAACTTTACGCAGGTGTTCAGCTCAATGTATACACTAGTTTAGATTGATCGAGCGCTGAAGGTGTCAAACGAGCAGTCGGAGCCGTTTTACTACCGACGCCCATAGACATCCGCACAGAGGTTGTACAGATGCGATGCCCTCCTTCCTCCAGCCTACATGAGCCACCGGCTACTCGCACGCCGCATGTAATGCGGCAGCACTTGTCACTTTACGCCGGTGTTGTGTAAGCGAGCGTACCGCCCCGGTCGTGCGAGCCACACGCCCACATGCAAGCAGCAGTGTGAGCAGGAACTGAAGGTGCCAAGAGTCTTCGCAAGAGTTGTGAATATGTGGCGATCGGTTCTTTCTGTCATTAGTGAATTCGGCTGAAGATGTGTTGTTGGAACCTCCATCTATTCCCTGTGTCCCTGGTACTTTGTGTATGAAGTTGTTAGGAGTCTTCATAACTGGCGTGGTTGTATGAAGAGCTATGAATGTAAAGGTAATATAATGTAATGTAAGGCAAAACTAAACAAAAAAAAAGAAAAAAAAACTTGTGCTATCGACACGAAGAAGAAGGCAAATGTTAGGATCGTAAAATATGGCACTTCTGTACCCTCCACCTGCCCCACAACTGGCGTGGTGAGGCGCTGTTTGTACATATGAGTAATGAAAGAAAATCTTTTTTTATAGCGTGGGCATGGTCGTCCACAGACATCCGTAACACCGACCATCTAACAGATGCGTCAGCCTTTAAGATCTAAAAATCTCTTTTCTTGAAAATCCCTAGGTCGTACCGGTTCGGAAATACCGAGAGCGGCAGCTGATTTCATATCGAAGTGGGATAAAATTTCGCTTAAATCGCACAGTGGGCGAGTTCGGAAAATCAACAAATCCAAATTTGTATGTGTGTTTTTATTCATTCATTTAGATGAAATTCAGCACAGATGTAGATGACAATTTAGAATAAAGGTTAAGCGTAAGTTGTAGGTAATGCTCCCAGCCCCTGTGCGGAACCCCACGCGTGAGGCCGACTCGCACTTGGACATTCTATAATCACAACACAAACATCTGACAGCCATCTAACGCACAACAATAAAACTTCATGTCCGAACAGATAATTGTCACCATCAGCCGCCCCGAGGGACAGTAAGACATCTACAATACAATCTAAGTGGAGATACACTCGTATTATCTATATATATAATAAAACAGTAAAGTCCGTCTGAAGACATTGAATATATTTACGAAAAAATAATAGGGGCGATGTAAAATTGTATTAGAACACTTCAATGCTTTTTAGTTTTTTTTGTCTGTTTGTCCGGTCTAATCTTCGAAACTACTGGACGGATTCGAATGAAACTTTTTGTGGTGTAATAGACACTAAGCCTGTTCAACGTCTGGGATACCTTTTACTGCGGGAAAATCGCTCATTCCTGCGACAAAATCAATAATTATACTTTATCCGACGCATCTGAGAATTTGAAAGATTATAAATCGAACGAAGTTGCGGACTCTAGCAAGTCAAATATAAAATTTGAATAAAGTTATTCAGAGTGTTTCATCTGTAATATCAGCGGAGATACAAACAAGGCCCTCTTCACTTGGAGTGGGTTTTATTATAACTATATTTACTTTGTTTAGAAAGGGACAAATGTCAAAAGAACCTATTCTTTTAGAAGTCTTACTATCTCAAAGGCTGGGGACGAAACTGCAAAGCGCCTGGTGCTGCGGATGTCTATAGGCGTTAGATATCACTGACGTCTCAGTGAATAGACTGCTCGTACGCCCTCTATCTTATTAAAATAAAGATAAATTTACTTTGTACGCTGTACAATGTAATTTGATTACTTTACTTCGACATTATTACCAATAAGACAAGAATGCCAAACACAATACTAATATAATAAAAGAGGGTGTTTGTATGTATATTTATAGCAATAACTACTGAAAAAAAATATACGAATGTTAATCCGTGCTGATCTTTATTTATTAAAGCATACAAAGATTTTAATAAGATATTTTGACAAAATAAATAAATAATGATTATCTTGGCAAACAAAAGGAGTACTAGGGACGCAGCTAGTAAAAGAGATACATTCAAAGCAAACATACCAATAATTTTTAGTTGGCATATAAACCACTATGATAACTTATATGAAACATTACAAATACGCTGTCAAAAGCTGTAATAAATATAATTTCAGTCAAGTTTTGGTGGCCTATGGAGGGAGGAAGGAAGCGCATCTGTATAACATGCGGATGTCTGTGGGCGTCAGTAGTCATAGAAATGGCTCCGATTGCCAGTTTATCCCCTTGTACTATAAAAAAACAACGAAAAATAACTATCCGATTGCGAGTTTACCCCCTAAAAATATAACGAAAATTAAATATATATATTGTATAAAAGGAGCAAAGGAGCAGTTGGAGTCCTATGGCCACTAACGCTGGTGATCGCAGCGTTGCAGCCGAATTGGGCAGGCGGGAGGTACCTCCAGGTAACTAGCATGAAGTGACATGTTGCACTTCTAGAGGCAAATTTTTAAGAGGACAAAATTAAGTAAGAGGTAGTACCACACTGCATGCTTGCAGCCGAATCGGGCCGGCACGGCCGGGGAGGTACCTCCCGCTTACACAAGACGGGCATAAAGTGACAGCCATGCAGTCGCGTTTCGTACGGTGTATGAATAGCCGGTGGCCCTTGGAGGTAGGGGAATAAAGGAGGGCAGCGCATCTGTATAGCCTAGTCATGGAAATGGCTCCGACTGCCCGTTTGCCCCCTATACCCTAAAAAAAATGCGGGGGGCAGAAAGAGAGCAACGTGTAGCTGTGGATGTGCAGATGTATATAGAGAGACTTGGACTCGTTCGCTCCCTTATGGTAAATTGAAACTATTAAGGGATTAAAACGCAGGCGTCGCCACGGGGCACAGCTAGTCGTCTCTAATTGCGTAGACACTCATAATCCCATCCCATACATATTGTATGTGTTGTCGCGAGCAAATTGGATCACATATATACAATAAACATACACTAATATATATATAGACTATTATTGGATGAGTCTGTCAAAATATTTGCTTACGAATTACTGTCCCCATTTCACCCCTTTAGGGGGGTAATAACATATTTATTCCCGCTTTTTTGTAGGTTAAAGGGCAAACGGGTAGGTAGATGATCGTCGCCCGTAGACATCCGCAAAACTCTAGGCTTTGTTGCGTATTGCCGGCCTTTTAAATCTGCTTTTTTTTGAAGAACCCCAGGTCGTATCGGTTCGGGAGTGTGTGGAGCTGGTTACTTAGTCACAACTGCTTAAATCATGTTACACTTACCTATTTGAGGTATAAAGGGGCAAACGAGACATCTGATGAGTAAAATACACATCTGACTGTTATTCCCCTTCCACTGGGCCGACTACTGACTTACCGCACGAAGCGCGAGTGCATAGCTGTCTCACACAGCAGTATCGCGTGTACGATCCCCGGTCGTGCCGGCCGTATACTTCTGCAGTGTGGCACTACCTCTGACTAGACTAGCAAATTCGCATAAAGCACTAACTGCGTCCTGCGGTTTCACCCGCGTAAACTGTTTGTCCGGGCTAATCTCCGATACTACTAGATGAATTCGATTGATATTTTTGTGGTATATAGATACTAAACCTAGTCAACATAAAGAACATTTTTTACAGCGGGAAAATCGCTCATTCCTACGGGAAATTCAGTAATAATACTCTTAACTTTGTTTATAATAGAACTACTGTTTTAGCTGCCGATCCACCATGGGAGCTTGTGGCAGAGGTACTGGCTGAAGTCTACTTTTTCCTGGCAGATAAAAGAACTTTGGGAGAGCATCCATCGCTGGAAGAAGTACAGCGAGTCCGCCGTAGAGGCCATGAAGCTCTCCTACTGAGGTGGGACTTGGCGCAGCTTCGCTACAGTGTACGCACTGTGAGCGCTCTGTGCCCGGTCCTAGAGAGCTGGATGCGTCGGAAGCGGAAGCGTCTCACTTTCCGCCTGACACAGGTACTCACCGGGCATGGCTGCTTCGGCGAGTACCTGTTTCGGAGGGGCCTAAGGCAGCCTGATGCGATCTGCCACTCTTGTGGCGTATAGGAGGACACGGCTGACCACACTCTTAAGGTGTGCCCTGCGTGGTCTCAGCACCGTCGCGATCTGCAGACAGTGCTCGGAAGAGAGGACCTATCACTATCGAGTATCGTTCAGTCGATGCTCGAGAGTGACGAGGCCTGGGCGGCAGTGGCCTCGTTTTGCGAGGAGGTGATGTCCTGCAAGGAAGCGGTGGAACGCTTCCGACAAGAAGCTGCGGGTGAAGGTTTCGAGCTAGGAACTCGCAGAAGGCGCTATCTACAGCGTTTTCGGGGTCGCTCTAATAGCCGGAGCGACCCCTTTCGTGATGAAGACCGGTCCTTCGAAGGGAACCGGCCAGTCGCTGGGGTATCCTGTTGCTGATAGATCCAGGATACCCCTTGCCACAGCGGCCGAGGGCTTTCGCATGTTTTTTAGTCGGTAGGGGCACGCTTCTTGTGCCGAGTCCGACACACCCTTCCGGCTCACCCAGGGCTGGTTGGAAGGTGCATAAATGCATTTTACCTGCGACAAAAAAAAAAAAAGCTACGCGAACGAAGCCGCGGGCACCCATTAGTACCTAGTAATATTTATTTCCCAAATAGCCAAATACATATCCAAATTCACCCATCAAACAACACCATAGTACGTAGTAGAACCCCATTACATTGATTTCAAAGTCAAAGTCAAAAAGTTTTTATTCAAAATAGAATTACAGGAATTACTTTTTGAACGTCAACAATAAAATCTACCACCGGTTCAACCCTAGCCCTGTCCTGAGAAGAACCGGCGAAACAAACTCAGCGGGCGTCATGTTGTGATATGTAAAAATTAAAAAAAAATAAAATATAAAAATACAAATACATTTGCTTATTATTAATGATATACAATACAATTTCTAAATTTACAAAATTTATGGTACAGAAACAGCCTGGGAGGAGTGTTCTAATCCCAAGATGTGGTATCTGTCATATAATCTGTTACCTTATAGTATGCCTTACCACACAAACGCTCTTTAACAAATTTTTTAAATTTATTAATCGAAAGTTTTTGGACGCTTTCTGGGATCCTATTGTAGAGGCGTACACATTGCCCCCGAAAGGAATTCTTTACTTTACTAACTTGAAAGTGCACGTAAGCCTCTGCCTAGTGGGTACAGGGATAATAGCAATGGTTCAATGGATGATGACAAGTATTGGCTTGAATGGTAGCATACATATTATGTACTATTAGCTGTGCCCCTCATCCGAGTAAATTTCGATCCAGTTTTAAATAGAAAATCATTCTATGGCATCCCATGCAAACGTACTTTCGGTATAAAAACTGTATTACGTAAGTTAGTAAAATCAGTTTTATGCGTGATGGAGTAACAAACAAACATACAACCTTTCGCATTGAGAATATTAGTAGGATATAGGGTTAATTGTAAAACACCATCAATCTCTCAGATATATATAGCTAGCTTCTTACAACAACTTTTATTCTATGACTTTTGACATAACAAATTAATTTTATATGATTTTTGAAAGTTTTTAATGAACTGTGGTGACATTTGGAAGTCCCTAGTCCTTCATATGGGCAGCTGGCAGACACACAACCCTCGCGTTACCTGGCCGCATGCGACTCAATAATACGACGCACTTATAACGCTCAGGCGAAAAATTTTATATTCATTTTTGTATTTATGCTAATAATTTAAAACTGAAAAGTTTGTTTGTTTGAACTCACTAATCTCTTTAAAATTTTTCTTTCAGAATTAGTAAGTCCATTTGACGAGACTATAGACTGCAGTTTAACAGACTGCGGTAAAAAAAAGGAATCACGTAAACGAAGTAGCGTACTCGGTAGTCAAAAATAAAATAGCGAATTATGAAAACTGATAGAACAAATGTTGGTGTAAAAATTACTAGCTATCTATACCTGCGAGCGTGATGGTGTTTTAAAATTAAACCTGTATACGTATATGGGGCTAAAGAGCAGTCGGAGTCATTTTCATGACTACCATCTTCGTTCATAGGCATCCGCAAAGATGTTAAACAGATGCGTTAGCCCCCTTCCTCCTCCCACCTCCGCCGACTATACACCGCACGAAACGCGACAGCACAGCTGCCACTTTACGACATCGCGTATACGTGAGATACCCCCTGTCGCGCCAGCTCGGCTACATGAATGGCACTACCTCTTACTCTGTACGCCTTAATGTCTTAACTATACAACGCCCCAAGAACCCCCTACACAAACCAAACACATCCACATAAAACATGACACAATCAACTAACGCTGACGCAACCCTCCCCCCGGGTATCCATCAGTCTTACCCCAAACCGAACTTAATACGATGTTTGCTCTTCAGCTAACAGACGAATTGCCTGGGCCCGGGATATATGACCGTCATATGTGGACTTCTGTGTGTGGGATACATCTGACCACACGATTTTAATGTACAGTCGCCAGCAATATATCGACTGTGGCAATTACAAAGTCGGATTTGCATTTTCGTGACTTTCTTTTCATTGCATTGAATGTCTTAAACATGCTTTAAAAATGCTCTCTCGTATTATATTTTATTACTTACTTAAATTGAATTCCTAATCTCATAAATGAAAAAGAAAGACGTTTGATTTTAGCATTTTTATACCATTTTTAAGACATTTAATGCAATGAAAAGAAAATCACAGAAATGCAGATTCGACTTTGTTAATTGTGTGTCGATATGTATACTTTGGTACCCTGTCACAATAACTTTTATTGACAAGTCAAAGCAATTATATGGTGTTTGGGCTGGCTATGGCGTGGGTTAAAAAAACATTTCTTGGGCTGAGTTATCGGATTTTATTAGATGAGAAAACAATAGGTACATTGCGACTGTTCATTTTGATGATTCGAGCCAGAAGGATAAATATCACTCCGGGAAGCGGAAATGTCATTTGTCACACTTGTCACACAAACGTCACAGATTATACACTACACAGATCGATAGTTTGCCACTGTCACTTGACGTATTCAACGTGCATGCACTAGATGGCGGTGCTATGCAAATCTGGCGTCAACATATGGAATTTCAAAAATACAAATTACAACAAAGTAGTAAAGTGTATATATAATTTCTCGTGACTGTATAGTTACATATACGTGACGTAAAGTGATAGTTGTGCTGTCGCGTTTCGTGCGGCGTGCAAGTAGCCCGTGGAGGTGGGAGGAGGACAACGCATGTGCGGATATCTACGTCTATGGGCGTCGGTAGTCATGAAATTCCTAAATCCTACTTTTATTTATCAATTTTGCAAGTATTATATTTTCAAAGCATCGTGAGTAAATTGACCTTAGAATTTAACAGAGGTAGGTACATTTCAGACTGATTTCTTCACGCGTTTCCGAGAATAAAGTAGTGAATGACATACAGACAGACCCACAACAAAACTATCCCATAAGGGCTCCGCTTCCTTCTCTTTAAGATACGGAACCTTAAAATTAAAGCTGTTCGTAACTGTCTCAATCTCAAAATCGATAAGTGGAAGTCCAGAGAAGATTTGAGAGGTAAGTAAATATGGAAAACAATCTTTAGGGGCTTTTAAGCTAAGTTTGTTAAGTTGAAACTTCTGCAATTATCGTTCAGGTTTTTTACTCGTTTGCCCCCTTCAAACCGAAGCGGGCGGGCGCCCCACTCGCCGGTCAAACAAGTTGAGGGCT
>LUGF01043639.1:0-23866 GCA_001625245.1 Calycopis cecrops
GATCTCGTGGTGTCGACTTACGGCCGCGTAAGGAGATGGCACCCTGGCACCGAGAATATTATGGCGGCTAACGGGGATGTTCGCAACTTCACTTTTTACAGCTTCCAGCTTAAAGTTTCGCGTAACAGGTGATTAATCTTATGAGATAACCGTTTGGAATGCATTGCGGCTACAGATCTTATGAATTCTATTGTTTAATTACGTCATTTTCTATCTATTATGTCGTCCATATTGCACTGAATAAGTCAAACCATTATAACAAAAGAAAGACGTCTTAAAAAGCCACTAATTGAGCATCTCGACCTATACATAATTACATGTGTAGGTACCCTTACAATCTCAAAAAATGTCAAGCAAACAGTAAAAGTTTTTCCAGTTATCATTTTCTAACGACACAATTATTGGTTGGTATAGGTTGAAAACCGGCGCTAGGTACCATGAATACCATGACTTACCTAGCTTATGCCGAACTTAACCAATTTGGCACAGCCAAATTATTATTATTATTTGTAACATTTAGCTCTAATTTTTCTTTTGTATATTATTGTCTTTTATGTTATGACCAAATAAATATTTCTTTCTTTCCTTCTTTCTTTTTCTTTCTAACTCCAATCTTCTTTAAATCTGTGTCTTCATCATGACTTAAGATTTCTCTAGGTGGGCCGTGAATTACCATATCAACATATTATACAGGCAGTGGAGTAACTATACCGCTGGAGGCCCGTGGCACATTCATCGGATGGGGCCCATCCGATGAGTTTATAACATAAAGAACCTTTTTTTAGTTGGGATTCTTCTCTGACGGGGGCCCCTTTCGATTGGGAGCCTGTGGCATTTGGTACTTACCACTCCGAAGTTACGCCACTACAGAGATGATCTACTGAAGGCCAGCGGTCATCACCGACTTTTTTCTTATCAAGAAACCTGGCAACTTCGTCTAATACGGCAGTAAATTTTATCAAACATTTTCTTAGTTAATATATGATTTCTTAGGAGTATCAAGTGAAGGCCAAGAAGTCAGAATGAAGATGGGCGACAAAGGGCCCTGAGGAATCCGTACTTTGTACCTTGCAATCTCCAATGATTTACACACATTTTTAGTCTAGAGTCTTTTGGCAGGCGCGGTCCGCAAGGCAGCAAAATAAACTACACGCGGGCCGCACTTGCGATATTCACCCCAGAAGCGCAAATTACCTTTCTTTTAGTTGAGCCTCTCTTCCCCAATAACTTATTTATAAGACATTCGCGGGCCGTGAAATAAGTTATAACTATCAAAACTATATGTAGCTTTATTGGGCTTCGAGGGTTTATTTCACAAGTGTGGCCCACTATTAGTTTTTTTGTCGCCATGTGGGCCTTGCCTGACAAAAGATTGCCGACCGCTGCTCTAGACTCTAGAGCATTGAGATTTTTCTTGCATGCCCTAATACCATAAAAATTTAAAGCAAAACCTGAATCTTCGACCTAAACCAATGAAGTTTTATGATTATGTATTTTGCCGCTTTAATCAATAATACATAGTCTATTTTACAAGATAAATACAATTTAAATTTTAGGTACGAAAGAAAAGTTTTAATGCAAAAAGGACATTATAGAAAATAGTAGAAAAAAATAAATCTCAAAAACATTTTTGTAAGAGGAAGTGCCACTTTGCATTGGCCGGCACGACCGGGTTAGGCACCTCTCGCTTACACAAGACCGGCGCGGCGTCGCGTTTCGTGCGGTGTGTAAGTAGTCGGTGGCCCATGGAGGTAGGACTTAGGAGGAGAAAGGAGGGCAGCGCATCTGTATAGCCTCTATGCGGATGTCTATGGGCTTCGGTAGTCATGAAAATGGCCCGACTGCTCGTTTGCCCCCCTATACTATAAAAAAAAAACATAATTAACTAACGTAACTATCATAATAATTTGCGTGGTCTCGTTGTGTATTATGTAAACTATCATTAGGTGCGGTGAATAATAACATAATAAGAGGAGTCGTATTTATATTTAAATATAATACAAGAGTCTAGAAAACATTATGCAGTATAATATCTAAGAGGAATGCTTACAAACTTAGTCCTACATAATTTACATACTGTAACATAATGTATGGTTTTATATATACAACTAGCTGCGCCCCGCGGTTTCACCCTCGTAACTTTCGATCCCGTGGGAATATCGGGATGAAAAATAGATGTTGGCCGATTCTCAGACCTACTCAATATGCTCACAAAGTTTCATGAGAATCGGTCAAGCCGTTTCGGAGGAGTATGACAACGAAAACTGTGACATGAGAATTTTATATATTAGATATAGTTTACATAAAGTATTGGAGAAAAATGTAGGGTGTCTTATGGTGTCTTTAGCCAAGGGATGCTATAAATTGATATTTTGGACTTAAAATTCAACGTCTTTGTCAATTTTTTTATGTAATAGGCGGCGAACGAGCTGGTGGTTTGTGACTACCGCCGCCCATAGATGTCCGCACTCCGTAAAATCAGATGTCTTGCAGACGCTTTTTCGGCCTTTTGTTTCTCCAAACTCACTGCTGTCGCGTTTTACGTGTGAGTTTCCGGGGGCCTATAGCAGGAAAGGAAGAGTGACACCCCCTCGACGGATCTCCACCTTGTCGTGGTGAGGGGGCTTAGCAACCGTGGTTTGGACAACCACGGTGAACCAAGAGGGATCCCAGGAGGGGACGCTTCGAGTGGGCTTCGCTGGGGCCCACTCGGGATGCGTCCGTGGAGGAGGGGTCGCGGGAGGAGAGGTGTCTCAGTGTGTGCCGTGCACCCTATCTCTCGCGACCGAACGGGGACGCACCGTCTAATGCGTTGGCGGTGGGGCCGAAGAGGAAGAGGAGATGCGGTGCGTCGTTGCCGTCGTCCCAGTCCTATGAGCCCGTTTAATGGCTGGTCCGCCGCCCAGCGGATGGGACCAGCCAATGCCGGAGGTCCTCCACCCGTCCCTCTGAATCAGTAGATGGCGGCGTGGATTAGGAAACCGGCGTGGTGTGCTCCGTTGGAGCATTGGAACCAGGGGCTAGGATGGGAACCTGACCCCATTGCTGGGTTCCAACGTAGAGTAGGGACTGTTCAAAGCAGTGGCGTAACTACAGGGTGGCAAGTCGGCAAAATGCCACGGGCCCCCAGCCGGAAGGGGCCCCCGATCAGAGGAGAATCCCAATTCTCAACATTTATTATTACACAATTAGTTAAATAAAACTTCTTTGTTGGAGGCCCATCCGATGAATTTACCACGGGCCTCGAGCGGTATAGTTACGCCACTGGTTCAAAGGTAGCCGGACATTACCCAAGGAGGAGGAGTCTGGCCTTTTCACGGAGGCCAGCCTGTCGCTGGAGGTGCCCTGTTGCCTTTAGATTCGGGGTCCTCCAATAATAGCGGCTGAAGGCACCCGCAGGGGTGTAGTCGGTAGGGGCAACCCAGTTGTCGAGCTCGACACTACCCGGGAGCTACACAGATTCCTGGGTCGCGCGCGTAAAGGCATTAATTACCCTGCGTCATCAAAAAAAAAGGCAAGGAGGCGGGACAGGTGTAACGTCCGTAATAAGAATCCGTCCGCGCGCCGGTTTGTCACCTTATCTTATTCTTATTCTTATTAATATTATACTTAAGTGCGAAAGTTTGTATGTTTGTTTGTTTGTTTCTTACTCCTTCACGCAAAAACTGCTGAACCGATTTTCAAGAAATGAACACATTAAGAGTAACTTGGATTAACACAGGATAGTTTTTATCCCGGAAAAAAAATTATATGTGATGTCATGGGGTGAAACCGCGGGGCGCAGCTAGTACTTACTTTATGTATAATCCTATACTTGTCTTTAGGTTTTACCCTTTTGGTTTCATTGATATAATAATAATAATATTGTACCAATAGTTTTATCCACAACAGGTATTATCCCAAACAACTTGCACAACTCACTAAAGGAATTAAATTTACCCAAATACATTACTCTTCAGAAAGCAGTCATTCTAAATACATACCGTATCACTAGAAAATTCCTGCAGTTAAACCCAACACTCCAACACTCTCATACAAATACACTATAATGTCCACTTGGCTTTGGCCCGTGGATGTTGTTAGCTACCGGTTGGTCTTGACTCTTGGCTAACCGAGAAGGAATAATCCTACAAACATAATAATAATAATAACAATAATAATAATTATCACTTATTTCAGATTTCACAATCCATGTTGTTAGTTTATATTATATACTTATATCTAGTGTTAGTAAATTAAATTCAAATTCAATAGAACAAAATATTCAATACAAATACAATTCAATTTCATCAATACAATATGCCCAAATAATACAATTCCAATTATTATTTTTTTTAAATATTTATTATTTTTCCATTTCGTATATTTTTCATTTACTATTACATTTTTCAATGATGAGCCTCAGATTAAATTATTATTATTATTACTATTTGATTAAATTTTTACATTTATTCTAATTACAATCCCAAATACATGTCAGTATATTTATAAATAATTACAGTCTGCACCTGCCACGGTTAGCCAACTGGGAGTTTGTCAGTAAGTGAACCATGGAACAGTGGTTCGTGTACTGGCAATCAAACCGATATGACAACACCCTCAGGATGCTGTTGGGACTGGTCCGCACCCTGCGCGCCAATGATGTACATCGCTTGTGCATGACTGTGTAAAAACCATCAACTCCTGCGCTCGCGAACATCCCCGACGCGCTGCCGTGCCGTTGCAGCCCCATCAGCACCCGGAAAGCATTGTTATACTGCACGCGAAGAGCCGCTGTACTGCTTCTGCATATATTTTAGCCACAGACTACAAGAGTAGAAGGAGAAAATGCTTTCTAGAGAGTAAGTTTGAACTCACTCGTACATTTTGCGAACCTTCGGGCTATCATATTCGGCCTCACAGACAACGCTCTTCTCTCCCGTTCTGTCTGCATCATCTGTTAAGTTGGCTGTGAGAATGTGCCCGAGGTATTTAAACTGTTCCGTCTTTTTCAACTCCACGCCACTCAACCTAATGGCTAGTATATCAGGGCACCTGCCCCGGGATAAAGAAACTAAACACTCGCTTTTCTTCGTGTTATAAAGCAAACGATACCGCTGAGTATATCTTTCACATATACCCAGGAGCTTTGTCAACCCACAGGCAGACGCGCTCAGCAGCACCATATCCTCCGCGTGGCATTGAGATATACTCCATCAATATGGCAGCCGACACGAGTGCTACTCAGCTCCCCTATCAGTGCGTTAACATGAAGATTATATAATCTTGGTGAGGTCAGTCCCGCCTGCCTAAGACCCCGTCCAGTTTGAGCGTATTACGCGCGTATTAGGCCTGACTACAAACAATTTAACGAGGTGGTCGGGTTTCAAGTCCCTCAAAATTTCACACACGTAGTTAATAAATATAGTTCAGTACTTTTTATTATATTTAATGTGCAACATAATAATGTAAAAAAAGAAAGACATAAAAAAAGAAACACGACTCGTAAGGGCCTTGAACCCCGACCACCTCGTTAAATCGTTTGTAGTCAGGCCTAATACGCGCGTAATACGCTCAATCTGGACGGGGTCTTACCCCGCACTTTAGCCACATAGGGGAGGCAGGTGACAGACAAGGGATAGCAATGTGATTCTATAAGGTGCCGTTTTTACTTTACAGATTTTTTTCTAAAAATGACGTCCTTATTAGGGACTTATTTTATTTCTGATTACCTACTTATCTTTTCTTTCGATACCTACCTGCCAACCTTAACGCCGCCCTGGCTGATGATTATGAATTAAGTTGTATACATCCGGGATCCTTTATTTATATAACAACAAGATTCACAGTGCTCTCCTCTTGAATGATTCACACAAATATTTCCTTTACTGACGTTTGCCAAGTTTGGCCCGTGAACGTCGCTTGGAGTGTTGCCAGTTATTGACGGAAGTTGATCATACCTTTAACTTGTGAATAAATAAATGAGATTGATGATTGAATCTATAACTACATAATCATGGGTGTACCCAGGTCAGGAGCAAAGCGTAGGTCCCAGGTTCTGAGCCAGGGGGGCAAATCTGATTTTAATTACCACTTACTGATAGTAAGTAGGAAGTATTAGAAGGTTAGGAGAATGTAAGGGAGGAGGGAGGGGCAACTGCCCCAACCTGTCTCTCCCCCCCCTCGGTACATAATATAACAAAGCTGAGGAGTTTGGTTGAAAGCGCTAATATCCGAGACTACTGGTCCGAATTGAAAAATTCAGTCGTGACCCTAACGTATAGCTCTTTGTAGGCCTCCAATAGTTGTCCTCCACCTGACGATAAATTTTAGTAAGAGGTGGAGGAGGAATGCCATGCCGCATGCAAGCATGAAGCCGAATTGGGCGGGCAATTCGACACATCCGACTCTGAGGCCGCGTTTCGTGCGGTGTGTAAGTAGCCGGTGGCCCGTGGAGGTGGGAAGAGGGAGGGCAACGCGTCTGTTATAAAACCTCTATGCGGATGCCTCGTGTTGTCGCTTAAACTTATAATAAAAAAAATGATGATTTCGTTTAGTTCAGACGTTGATGACTCGTCAATTTGCAAAATGATATTTGTGGGTCACAATATGTTGTAAGAACTGAGTCACGTGTGTTTACCTAAAGGTCTGCTTCTGGGATATTTCTGTCAGTCACCACGCCAGCCGCATACCGACTGTAGCTGGAATTATACACTCATACTTTGTAGGATATGCTACGGTGAGTGACAACTATGCTGTCGCGTTTTCTGCGGCATGTCACTTTCTATATTCCTGAGAATCCTGAAGGCCTGTGGAGTTACTTGATGAGAAGACTAAAATAGCTGGACAACATTATTTAAAAAAAATTGGAATTTTTGGACTAGAGACGGGCCAAAAACAAACACACTAGTTTTGTTTTACATAGTTCTGAAACTCTGTCAGAAAGAAATATTTCAAAACTAGCTTCCGCCCGCGACTCCGTCCGCGCGGATGTTGGTCTTCGCGTGGATGGATTTATTTTTTTTCTACGTATTATTCTAGGATAAAAAGTATCCCATTTTATGCCCAGGATAATAAGGTATAATTATACCAAGTTTCATCGTAATCGAACCATTATTTTTCACGTGATGCCTGAACATACAGACAGAAAGACAAAAAAATTTTTTATCGCAGATTTGGGTTTGGTATCGATCCAGTAACATAGCAGGGGGCACATAGCAGGCAGCATAAATAGCAGGGGGTGCTATTTATTTTTCAATATTTTCAATGTACAGAATTGACCCTTCTACAGATTTATTATATGTATAGAATAGATGTATTTTATGATTTACTAACGGTGCCTTTACCCTATTTATTTTAAATATCTTAATCTTAATTGTAATAATATAAGTATATTTGTGGACATTACACAAATACACACCTCGTTACCCGTGCTAAGTACGTAAGGGTTCCGAGTTCTAGAAAAAGGAAATATATATAATATATTTAAGATTTCATGCCAAAACTACTAAACCGATAATCATGAAACTTTGTACATACATACATGCTATATTCATAGAGGTATTAGAAATGACAGGATACTTTATATTAAGAAAAATATATTTTAGAAAGGTCAAAGAAATTGTTGTGACATATATTGGAATTTTATTGCAGTTCTATTTGAAAGTTATGTTCATTGATATTTATTGAATGGCTTCAACGCGAACGTAGCCGCTGCGAAACGCTAGTCGATAATAAAAGTTGAGACAAGTCTATATTAGATGAAACGAAGGAGCCATCATAATATTGTGTATTTTAGCAGCTTGCATCTTGCATTTTAGCAGCTCCAAATATTTACTGATTTGGAAAATAAATATTTGAATTTGATTTATTAAAATTGTGTTCTTGCACACACTTATCAGCGCTGAAGATGTCCGTGTGAAGCAATTATCACGGAATCTTCCGTTTGTGATTGGTTTACCTCATTTTGTAAATTATAACTACACCTACGTACCGCGAAACTAGCGGTTTATTTAAAATTTTACATACTTATTTAAAGATTACATTTAATTACCTACATAGCAAGGAACTAAAGCGTTGATATTTTATACTTCAACATCAGCTGTGATTTTATGCGTCACATGTTTTGTTACATATAACACAGCTGTTACAGCTAACTGAGTATGTTTATCACCAGACTCTTGATTGCGACATGCCTTTTCAGTTCCATTTCTTCTGCCTTTTACCAGATTAGATTAGCTGATGTGTCACTTCCAAAAATAAACGCAAATTAGAGACTAGCTTTGTGGTCGAAAGGGGTGCAGACTGCAAAACCCCCAATCTCCCTCAGATGCGAGAGATTCATCCCGATATGAGCTCGTTTGAGCTACTCTTAGTCTGGCCTCTCTCCCAAGGCTTTCCGATATGGGTGGCACAGTCCGGCATAGCTTTGGAGGTCATAGAGGCAAGAGTTGATAGACGTTTTTTTAACGCAGGGAAAATGCTTTATGCACCGTCCAACCGGCTGTGGGTCAGCCAGGAGGGTGTATCGGACTCAGTACAATAGTGTGCCCCTACCGACATAAAACCGCTGCGAGAGCCTTCTAGAGGATTTTCCCGGATATATCAGCAACAGCACACCCTGGTGACTGGCCAGTCTTTGACTAGGGAGCGGTTTTCATTTTTTTTTTTTTTTATAGTACAGGGGACAAACGAGCAGTCAGGTTTTTTTTTTTTTTTTTCATCGCGAAAGGAGTCCCTCCAGCACAGCACCAGACGATCTAGATTAATCTAGTCTAACATTTCAGACTAAAAAGCGCATACCAGTCTCAATGTAAACGATAAGTCCTCCAGATGTCGAACATAACACCACTGTATTTATATCGGGCGCGCCGGCGCCGGGAATAGAACTGCACACGTCACATTCGTATAACGCTGGAAATCCGCGAATAGACGGACCATCATCATCAGCCGGCCTACTGCTGTTGCTGATATATGCGGGAAAATCAAGGGGCACACTATTATACTGATTCCGACACACCCTCCCGGCTGACCCACAGCCGGTTGGACGGTGCATAAAGCATTTTCCCTCTTTTAAAAATACGTCACTTAACTCTTGCCTCTATGATCTCCAAAGCTATGCCGGAGTCCGGACAGAGCCACCCATGCCGGAAAGCCTTGAAGGAGAGGCCAGACCTCCGAAACGAACAAAGTTTTAGTCAGCTGCAGAGATTTGTGCATACATGGCACACGAAGAGGAAGGACGTGTACTGACGTAGCTGCAAGAACCAGGACTGACAGGGTCGATGATGACTTCTGTCTCTGTGATGTCAGGCCCCAGAAGGGGGAGAGTGGTATAACAGTTTGTAGGGAGTCGAGAATTGCACGCTGGGGAACAGAGTCCATGAGCAAACCTTTGTGCATCTCCCGCGTCTGGAGTGTCGGTCCTATTAATTATGAGAACGAGGGCATCACAACTCACCTCTGGTTGTGCAAATGGTTGGAGACCTCGGTGTCATCTTTTAGGCCCCTAAATTGTAAATGATTAATTAATAGAACAAACCCATTAATTAAATAATTTTCATGTCATTGTTGTACAAAAAAGGTCCGGTTGTGTGGCGCGCCCTTGCGTCGCGACCAGTGGCCACCTTGTAGCCTTTAAAGGCAATCAAAGACTCGGTAAGGATTGCCGCATCGAGTACGCGGACAGAACATTCCGTGAATGCATAGATTTATAGCATTACTTACAGTTATCGATGTATTGATAGGTGAAATATAAAAAAAAAAGAATCTTTAACGCTACTGTTGGACCAAATAGATGCAGCTGTTACCAAACAAAAAAAACCACCAGGAATCTGGCTTTTGGAGGAAATAACCCATTAATATCGCCCTTCAAACTTATGACACCACTCTTTTTGTGGACATAGTTGCAATAGTAGTAACTGTTGATATTCGCAAGGTGCATATATAATCTGAATATTAGACTAGATACAGGAAAATTGTTCTGTGTTGTTTATTTCTATCGCTTCGCACGCTTCAAAGAAACGTTCTAGATCTAGACCGATAAACTCCACTTAAATTGTGACACAATCTACTCCAAGATAGTATTTATCTATTTTTCATCTCAATATATACTGTATGCTTTGAGTATTCAACTAACCGGAGAAATCATCTACAGGCGTCCCCCTCTGCCAATGATAAAAAGACCAATTGTCCATTTGGGAGACACACAATGAGAGGTTTTTGAGCTAGTGTGAGGAAATATTTTTGTATGCGTGTATATTAATTTAGCCCAATTTCATTAGTGTTAGTTCATTAAACATATAAAATTTGGTTAAATACTCAGAGGCCACATAGCGGATTGCAAAGTACCTTAAACATACTGCACGTCAAATAAGAACACAATTCTAATAAATAACCGTCAAGCGAGTTGGTAAAATGTCCTTGTTTGTATCGCAGTATCGCTCGTCCATATTCCACAAGGCGCGTTTTCCTGGCGACGTTTCATCAGGCCATATGGTTGCCGGCCTTGTGCCGTAAACGGTCAGCAGCTGCTAGGTCGGGGCGACAACAGGCAACCTTAACATTATTGCACATTCTAAGTAGCCTGGATGATTTCAGTGAAATAGTAACTCAAAAATATTGTAATAACAATATCGTCATTAGTTTAATCGTAATCCTAAAGCGTTTCCTCTAATTAATATGCATTGTCATTATAAAGTATTGTCGTTGATTTACCTTTTATAGAATTAGGGGAAAAACGGGGTGTCGCATCCTTGTATGGACTACCGACGACGGTCATAGATTCCCGCAAAATTGTTATGCAGACTCTAGCCTTCGTACCCTCCTCGTCTTCAATGACCACTGGTAACTCGTAACCCGCCGTAATCGCAACAGTATACCTCGCTCTCTCTTATCGCGATATCAAGTGAGCGAGATGTATTTCCTAGGACTGCTGACCCAATTCGGCTACACTATGGCACTACTTCTTATCGCTTATGTGTGGTACATTGATTTACGAAACCTGTGAACCTTCGCCGTTATTATTTATATCTATCTCACCATCATTTTTGTCATTATTACATATCATGTTATCATTAATACCGGCGATGGTTCATCATTACATGAAATAACATTGGATGTTAGTAATTAATTTGCAATGATATTGTATCACAACAGTGAAATTTGTAATATTAAATATCGCCAATAAATACGTACCTAAAATATCACACTGGAAGAAAACTAGCGTTTAAGATACAGACTCGGCCTAGTTTAAACGTTACTACAAGCTGTACCCACCCACCTTTTAAGTATGTATGTAGAATAAGATCATAATTTATCATTGTATTGTACTCATAATGAAACTGGTGAATAATAAATAAATAAAAATAAAAAGCACTGTCATGAAACCGAAGGCCAGTTTCTTCTTTAACTATGAATTAAAGGCCACTGTTTTAGTGGGGGACAGGGCAAAGGAGTAACTATTTCACCATCATCCGCCGGTAGACGTCCATTGCTGGACAAAGGTCTACCCCAAAGACATATTTCGTTCGGAGTCATTGAGCATTTTTAGCGTAAATCTCTCTCCCAATAGGGACCGTGAACGAAACATTAAGGACTTTCGCTACCCTAGTGATCATTTTGGGAATTAAATGCTAGCAAAGCACTTCTCAAAAGACAATGACAATGACGTGTTGACATATGTCATATCATACGTACAAACGAAAATTTGCTAGCATAAGGTTCACATTTCAGCCACTAGTTAGCGTGGCAGTCTAGAAGATTGTTCCCTGAAGCTTTCTCATCGTTAGGAATTTATCCTGGGTGGGTTGCCGACACAGTGTGGCAACTCTGAACTCCTTATCGGAGAACCCTACCCCTCTAAATCCTCACGGAGACCCTCAGTCGCCTAGGAGGACGAGGTGACCCCTGAACTATTGCAACAGGGTCAATATACAGCACCTTACGCGTAGAAGGTTATATTTCACCAGTACTCTTGCCGCTACTGCGTGCTCTGAGCTGGGGTCTCTTGGGCCTGGAGCAAATTTGTAAGACGTAGTACCACAGAGGAAGAATTAGGAATCAGAGATAAGTCACAACTGGTAGTGCCTAGAAGGTACAGGTATTTGACTGCGATGTAGCCAGCTATATACGCCCACACACTACAAAGTAATACAGTCCTATTGTTTGGATTACACACTATGTGTAAGGTTGCCAACTCTCCCCGGAAAAAAGGGATTAGGTTTTAAAATCTCCCAGCTCCAGGAATGCAGGTAAAATCTCCCGGACTGGCGAGTGGCGGACGCATGCAACCCCGGGGGGTAGTGGCAAAATTTAATTAATGTTATCTCATAATGTCAAAACTGTTCATGACATTATATAACTTTTATTATACATTTCTGGTAATAAGCTTTGTTTTGTCCTCCCGGATTTCTGATCAACGGAGTTGGCAACCCTAACTATGTGCCATGTTCCAAAAAATGCCATTGATAAGTCAAATTTCTCTAAGTTAATATTACTAGTAGCGCCATCTAGCTTTAGTAATGTTAAAATTTTCAGTAATACAGGAAGATGCTGTATAAAATTTATTAATACCAGCTGGATACATATTCATTTATAGGGTTCCGTAACCATAGCAGGCATAGCAATTCAAATGTGATATTCTTAAAGTCAAAATCTCAATTGTACATCAGTTTGTAAAAATAAATCTAATATATAAAATTCTCGTGTCACAGTTTTCGTTGCCATACTCCTCCGAAACGGCTTGACCGATTCTCATGAAATCTTGTGAGCATATTGAGTAGGTCTGAGAATCGGCCAACATCTATTTTTCATCCCGATATTCCCACGGGATCGAAAGTTACGCGAGTGAAACGGCGGGGCGCAGCTAGTAATTTATAAAAATTCTAATTTAAGTAACTTATCATTTTATATGTTTTTCGTTCAGTTTTATTGATGGTAATAAAAAAAGATTGCGGTCAGTTCTTTATATGTAATTTATATATTTATATACGTAAAATATTACATGACTTTAAAAAACCTTATTCGCTGAATAAGAACTTATAAAAAAATTTATCATAGATCACAAGAGGTATTTAAGTATAACATGTACCTACCTAATAGGCATTATACTACTGCCTAATAGGAAAGAAATACATAATAAAGAAAAAATATAGGTTAGCCCTTAGCCGTTAAGTGTAGAATTTAATACATCTCGGTGCATTGCAAATTCGTACCAAGCACTCCGTGAGATACGCCGGCTCGAGCTTGGCCGAATTTATTTTCGCCGAGAACGTTACGGCATACACAGTTCAGTGCCAACAAAAACATGTGGGTGGGTCTGAGCAGCGTGGCATAAAATTGTCAGGGCATGATGGCTGAATGTCTCTAACTAGGCTTGTAAGGTTTGGAGGTACAGAAAAGAAGCTACTGAATTTTTAATAAGACCACTTGCATGAAATGATAGCAGTTGTCATGTTATCGGGCCTTATCAGTCCGTCCACCCTGCGCAGAATCCAAGGAGGCTGCAGCTCCGGGTCGCATAAAGCTTAAGAGCAATAAGATTTTTGTACCCATAATTTTAATTAATTAAATTCATTTATTTCTCGACCAACTTGGATCATTACAATATAAAACACATTAATAAATCAATAAAACACAAAACAAAAATACACATAAAACAATAAAGCCAATAAAGAACAATAATAAAACACAATAAAACACATATAAAACAAAATAAAACACATAAGACACATACATTCTAACGGCTAGGTGTTAGGACGTACATGCCATAGGCATAAAAGAGTCCCCTTCTCAAATCCTAGGTCTCCCATCCTCGGACCCCGTCAGATCAGTCCACTGCCGGATCTTTTAACGAACGGCAAGACAGCCGATCTTCAGCCACTTGCATCACTCCCTGTTTACTCCCAGAGATCGTCTTCCATCTGGTGAATGGCGAATAGTCAATCAACGCTTAGCCTTTAAAGCTTAAAAGAAAAAGAAAAAAGATTTAAAAGAGCTTATTCTTTCCTCAAGGGTCGGCAACGCATCTGTTAGACCTCTGGTGTTACGGATGTCTGTGGGCGTTAGTGGTCGCTTTACATCAGGTGACCCAACTGCTCGTTTGCCTCCTATGCTATAAAAAAGTCTTCGCAAACGCGGCTATAATACCATAATAGTCCACCTGTCTAGCACTAGATTCAGATAGAGGATTAGGGGGGCTGTAGTAGTAGGACCTTGTAAGGCTTAAGGGCCATAATATCATTTATGTACCCATAAAAGAGTCCCCTTCTCAACTCCAAGGTCTGCCACCCCGGGCGCCGCTAGAGCTTCATCCAGCGCTTCACCTGCCATCTGTTCTATTTTGTGACCAGCCCATTTACCAACGAGGTTTGTCTCCATGTGATATCGGACACTTAAGTTCTCTGTAGTGTTGTGTTCGTTACGAATCCCTTCCGGCGCCAGTATCTCCTCGCTACGAATCCTGCAACGCCTCCTTAAGGTTTAAGGGCAGGCACATCATTTTTGTACCCATATAAGGGGCAAGGGCCCTCTTCTCATCTCCAAGATCCTTAAACACCGGGTCCAGCCAGAGCATTTTCCGGCGCTGAATTCCCACCGGACAAAAAGCATCCAGCAAAGCACGTTAATTAAGAGCCTGATTAGCTACGGATACTGTCATTGGTGTAAACAGTTACGAATCAAAGTAACTAAGTACCTTGAATCTTGAAACCTCGCGAGCAACGAATTAGGTGATTGTGTTTCAAATAGTTTGATGAGATATTTTTTATTTAGGGTAGAGGTAGTGCCACACTGCATGCTTGCGTGCATCCGAATTGGGCGGTCACGACCGGGGAGGTACCACACGCTTTCATGAGACCGGTGTAGAGTAACAGTGTTCAAGTTGCCGGTGGCCCATGAGGGGGGGAGGAGAAAGGAGGGCACCGCATCCGTATAGCCTCAATGCGGATGTCTATGGGCGTGGGTAGTCATGAAAATGGATCCGACTGCTCTTTACCGACCTAGTTGGTATCAAGATCTATGTAATGTTTATGCGGATGTCTATGGGCGTCATTAGAAAGGAAAATAACCCCGACTGCTCCTTAACCCCCTATACTTTGCTAAACCTTGTCGCCGACCGCCCAGAATGCCTTGCGAGCTTAAAAGTGCTGTGCAGTGTGCGCCGACCCTAAGGTCGGACATATTTTTTTCAAGTTATACAAATACTTGCAGGTCATGTAAGCACCGTGGCCCATGAGTCACGGAGGTCGGCAGGCGCCGCGTGACCCCGAGCTCACAGAGTGTATGGACCAGGCCCATAAGTCGTGCAATGCACGTGAGAAGGCGCCCCGCGACGATCTGCGTCTTTGATAACATTGTGTACATAAGTGACTTGTAATCCTACTAATATTATAAATGCAAAAGTTTGTTTAAATAAATATCTGTGGACTTTACACACCACGTTAGCCTAGCCCCCCGTAAGGACTTGTGTTACGGGTACTAGACAACGGAATATATTTAATATTATGTTTTATAAATTTAAGAAATTTTATATATTTAAGATTTTTATTATAGAAATACATATATATTTAACATCCATGACCTAGGCGGGATCGAAACGCGACCCCTGGCGCAACATGCCCCACTTATCCGAGCCCTGTACCACTGCGCCAGCCTGGTCGTCATGTATGTTTGTTTGTCCTTCACGCAAAAACTGATGAACCGATTTTCATGAAATTTGGCACACATAGAGAGTAACTTGGACATAGGATAGTTTTTCCTATGGAATGCTATGGAATGATTTTTTATTTTCCAAGATATCGAAATTTACGAGGGTGAAACCGCGGAGCGCAGTTTCGTCGGATCATGTTGTAATAAATAAGTTTATTTTTAATTTGTAACCCTATTTTATAGGACTAACTAATTTATAGGACTATTTTATAGGACTAACTTGCAAAAAAAATTCTTTAACTTGTCGCGATGAAAATATTCTAAAATAGTAATAGGCGGTGACCTAAGTTATAAGATTAGTAGGTACATATACATATATTAATGTACCGACACATTTTATTTTCAAAGATATCGAATCACACATATTATTTAATGAGTTACGAAAAGCATGTCACCAACCGGGCGCTCTCTCTAATACTGTTTTATGCCGCTAGAATCTAGATGTCACTGTCACGATTCGCAGAATTCCTGCATCGCGCTGACGAAAACGCGGCGCGAACAATGACTACCGCCCGCACAGTTAGTTCGATGATGGTTTTTGATGGCAACGTAGGGGTCAGTTATGCGTTCTCCAGAGCGAGGCCCTTCCATTGCACAGCGGTTGGGTTCAACCTCTGCGATCATCGCAAAAGCTGAAAGCAAAAGCATGTTATTTTTGGTTGTGGGGACAGCGGACGCGCCGTCCCCTTCATAATTCTAATAAATGTATTAATTAGTAGGTAGTTGAAATTTGAATTACCTATTTTAAGTTTTAACCCTAGATCACTAACCATTCGTAAATTACGACGCATCACGCATGCCTATTTCCTAGTGATTTTAGTGTGTATTCCTGATTTGTATCGTTAATGACCTATAAACACTAAATGTGAGTACAGTCACGAGCAATAATAATATATAAACACTTTAGAACTTTGTCATAATTTGTATTTTTGAAATTCCTTAATATTGCTTGTACTTGTCAAAGAAAGTTATTGTGACAGGGTACTAAAGTGTATACATATTATTGCTCGCGACTGTACACGTTAGTTGAAACTGGAGATAATGCGTAACCGTCGTAATAATCGCAGATTCATTAGAGTTATAGACTTCGACGATGGTATTTACACATGGTCAACATGTAGTCTATCATCCAAGTGGATCAGACTCGTCATATTCCAAACCAAAAAAAAATAATGTATGGTAAAATTCAATATAGATTGTTCACAAAATTTTCAAAATCACGTTCACGTTCGGTTGCTCGCAATGCTTCATATTGACCCTGGTCCCATTTTTTTTTATAATAGGTAAGCTTGCGATTGGCCATTGCCTCACCTGGTGGAAAGTGTAGACTTGGCCGACGATGGAGCACGCTTGCATTGGTGTTCTAGAAGTTCTCTAATTGTCTAAGTCAAAATATCTGTATTGAAGAAAAAATTATCGAAACTATCGTGCAAAACCTAGAAGTTAACCTAAAAGCAATTCAATGTTCGGTTTCGATGACGAGATCACTTTGGTATCATAAACATCGAAACAAAATAAAATCCTCTTTGTTTCTTTCTACTGTTCATGATCAGGCAGATTAATTAGAATTCTAATCATTTAATTTTATAATTCCACAAAACTTGACGCTGACTAAATGGGTTTGTACATGAGTTTTATGTTTCGTCGCCGGGGTGCCCTGTCGCTGACAGATCCGGGGCACTCCATCACGGCCGAAGGCTCTCGCAGTGGTTTTAGCCTTTAGGTCAGTAGTGCTTCTTCATGTACTGAGTCCGACACACCCTCTCGGTTCATCCAGGGCCGGGTGGACGGTGCGTAAAAGTATTTTCCCTGCGACAAAAAAAAAAAAAAAAAATGAGTTTATGTTTTCGTACATGAGCCGGCAGACTAGATGATATGCTTGTTCTATAATGTATTAACCTATCTATAATAAACGCATATGTTATTCATGTCTTTACTTTCATCAGAAATGGAAAGACTCACGAAAGGGAGGACATTTGCTCGGGAAATAGGTGACGTACTAATGAAGCCTTTGGCTGCAAGAATGATTTCGGACCGCCACTTTGTCATTAAATTTAAAACAAGTCATCGCAGATATTCAGAATATTGAAGATTCTCAGCGTAGTACATGTCTAGATGTTCCTAAAAATCGAAAGACCGGTAGTTTGTGACCTGCTAAATAACGTCGTATGTCCACAAACATCTGCAATGGCTGTACAATGGCCATTTGTAGAGAGCTTATTGTTGCTAAGTGCAATCGATGTAAATTTAGTTTATTTTTAAAATAGTTTTTATTATTTGATTATGAAATAAATAAGGCTATTAAATAATATAGTTTTTTCTTATAAATAAAGTAGATTAAATATAGATTGATTTTTAAATTAGTCGTCAATTAGGTACGAATGGTTAGTGATAACGTTACTCAAAATTATGGTTTATGAGCTAGGGCTATTAATAAAGAATGAGCCAGACCAAACACAAGTAATCTTTATCTAGGGACTGGGGTTGTCTCACTTTTGTCATGTAATCAGTTTATGAGGAATAAACATTTATATTTTATAATAAAAACTATTATTATAACTGATAACAGCCCGGTGTTTAATAAAATAATATGTATTTTCTATCTTCAATCCACTCGATGTATTGCGTATTTTCATAATGGAGCCGTCAAGTTACAGAGTGGCCAAGTCGATCTCGCTTAATGTAGGTCACTATTTAAGTTGGCAATCGACCAACATAGTCTTTCAAGTGCGGATTTATTCCACAATTAGTTTCTTTAATAAGAGGAAGTGTCATACCACCTGTTACCCACACCTATAGACATCCGCATAGAGGCTATACAGATGCGCTGCCTTTCTTCTCCCACCTCCATGGCCACCGGCTACTTAAACACCGCACGAAACGCGACAGCACAGCTGTCACTTTACGCCGGTGTCGTGTAAGCGAGCAGCGTGGCACTACCTCTTACACGGCACCGACCGGCGACATCGGTTACGTACATGTGAAGAGCCCACCAGACTCGAACATATCACGCCAATCGCGTCCCACTTCGACAGTTTTATTGAGCAAGAGACCACACAGGCCGTACCGGCACAGATTAATAAACTTAAGCACCGGCTCGATTCAGCTGCAATAGCTCTTTAAAAAAATATCTGTTTCGCAATAAAATTATAAATCTCTAAACCACCATGTTAAACAGATGATGAGATGACCTCTTTTTATTGCCCACACCATGACTTTGCTCGTTTGGACATAATAAAATACCCTTTTTAAAAACCTTTCCATAATGTATCTTATAACATTTAGTGTTGTCTCTGAAACTATATAAAATGTACTAATAAAACTTTATTTGAAACTTATAATAATAACTACAACCAATATTACCGCCTTACTTAACTTAGAACCATGTCAGTAGTGGACCGATAAAGGCTCATCATTTTGAAACTTACCGCTACTTACTTACTTACTGAAGACTTTCTTCTTTAATGCCCGATTTACACGTATTAAGTAGTTAACTAAATTTTAAGTGCTTCATTGCATGTAAACACATAATTTAGTTAACTACTGAACTAGTAAATTAGAAATTTTTCTATTTTTCGCTTAAGTTGGTGGGCGTGGCTTAACACTTCACATGTTTGGACAGGCACTGGATGAGTAAAATGAATAAGTGTATTGAGGAATAAACCCCGGCTGGTTAAATTAATATTTATTCGTCGTTTTTCTTGTTCCTGAAATAAAGTGCTACTAGCGCCATACTTATCTCATCTTTACATTAAATTTCTACACACAGTCTTGTGGGTTTGGTTATTTCCCTAATGATTTCATCTATGTTTTCGTCCAAAACATCACTCAAAATAAATTTAATCACAGAATTTATGACTTTGTTACTATGTTGAATGTAACTACTTAAATACGTTTGGACTCAATGCAATTAAGTACTTAAAGGTAAGTTAAAATTTAGTTACCTACTTAACAACTTAATACGTGTAAATCGGGCATTACCCACACGGTATTTATTTTCGTACGGGACAAAAATATTTTTTATATTATTTTTCTTATTTGTTTTATTTCATAAATCGCATGTATTATCAATTATGAACCAAATCTGAAAATTTGGCCAGTGACCAAAAACTAACCCTGTATTGAGTTCTTTGTGCCAAACATGAAAAGACGCATCAGATAAGATTTTTATTTTATTTTACTTATTACATACTTGGTCCTTATAGAAAAATATAATTCTACTTTCTTTAATAACTAAAACTAAACATGTATACAGGTTATGTAAGTGAGAACCGCTGGTTAAGACACTGTTACAATAGACTATGTTAAAAAGAAATTGAAAAATCTTAAATCCTATTTACTTCATTCTGAACCTTGTCTCTCAATTATTTCATTCAAATCACATCTATGCAATTATTTAAAACTATTTATAGAAAAATAAACTTAAGATATTAGCTAGGATCATATGAATTCTTCCAAATCACTTACAACTTATAACATTACCTACAATTTTCACAGTAAAAAATTAATAATACATATTAAGATCATTCAATCAGTCACTAATCATATGTTTAAACTTACAACTACGTGATAATAAACTATTGAACCTTTCTGTGATACTCTGGTGTGGCGTTCCCATAGTCCTGAAGATTAAACAAGGCCGCACGATTGGTCACCATATACTTTAAGAAATCCTGTATATGTGTGAGTACATGTTGCAACGACTTCTCATCGAGAGCTGTATATGCCAACATGGGGCCTAACTTTGCAAACAACCTCAACAAATGTATTGATCCGTATACTTGTGACATGGGAGTATCAGGGTACTCTTGTAATATCTCACTGTACTGTGGTCTTTCAAATTTGTATAGCAGCTGAGACCCGAGCGTCGCATTGAAGTATTCTTTTATACCTTCAGTGATATCAACAAGTACAGACTCTTTAGCTTGGTTGTGCAGTTTACTCGACTTCTTGAAAGCTAGATAGTTGTCCACTATTTGTGTTGCAGTCAGTTTGGCTGGCAGTATGGCTAACTTCTGTTGTCTTGTTATTACGTCCCAGTCATCTACGAGCCACACTTTCAACTCTTCTGGAATTTTAATTTTCACTTCTACTTTTGCAAGGTACTGCTCCTCAGACTCTATTGAAATGTCTAGTCGTCCCCGTTTTTTCCTAAAAATATTCGATAAATTGTATTAAACATACCGTACAAGCAATTCAAAATGCATGTATATGTAAGTTAAGTTTTATCATAACATAATGTAAAAGGTTTACCCCGTAAGAATAAAGAAGTATTTATTACTAATGTAATGCCCGCCTAATTATGGGGTAGCTATGCTGTACCAAGGCATACGCCAGCAGTTGCATGTCAATGGGCATTGATAGTCATCAAATTCTTGTTCTTATGGCTTCTATTGCAGGATTTCTCAACCTGTTTGAGGTCAGGCCTCTCTAACGACTAGCGAAAATTTTCATGGCTCCCCTAATAAAATATAGTTACCTAATTGAACAATGACATTATAGCTTTTATTACATTTATTTATAATAATTATTTTAAATATTTTAATTAAAGGCTTCATGCCTCCCCTGAAAATTGGCCAGAATCGGGCAGGTGCATCGCATTGGTTGAGAAACCCTGTTCTATGCTTGCTTGTACCTTTACTATATAAAACAGCACTCACTTAGGTTGGTCTGAACCAGAGTCCGCAGGTGTGTCTTTACTTTGTGATTTAGTTGCCTTAGCTGTAGTCGGAGTAGCTTCTACCTCTTTATCCTTATCTTTACCTGAAATACAATGCAATGTGTATTAAAATTATTTGTACTACTATATTTACACTGAATTTGGACTAAACTGTAGTTGATAGGACAAAACTTTACAAGGCACACATATCATTATTAAAATTTTCTTTTTCTTTTCTTGCTAAAACTAATTTGTGTCCCGCTTACACAATATGCAATACATTGTGTAAGTAGTAGAAGTGTATTTAAATTTAGGATACATTTTTGTGACAAACTACACAGAATATAAAGCTTGCTAAGTCGAGCAATGGATATACTTCTTTATTCGTCTCAGCACCCTTACCTTAGGGCTTAGACCATAGTGTAATGCATTAGTCTTTAGATAAGCTCACCTGCAGGGGTTGAAGCTCTGGACTCCTCTCTGGCTGGTGTAGTGCTGGCGGTCGCTTCAGACTTACGTCCTTTGGCAGGTGCTGAAAAGTTCAATACATTACTTTATTGCTATATACTATAGCCACGTTACGTTTGAGTAACAGCACTAGCAGAGAAAACCATGAGTCCGAGCCTTTTGGTCAGGGTTTTTGGTCTGAGTAAATATATTCAGCCTTCTTTTTTCTCACATCCATTTTCTATTCCATATAACCAGTGCAGTTATATATCACAATTTTATAAAGTAGTGGCATATAACTGCAACATGCAATGTTGGCACCACATCTATCAAAAAGATTGTCTCACATTTATTGTCTCTAAACTAACTTAAAATGTAAACTATTTTCTTAATTAAATTATCAATTAACTGGTTGTTTGGGTTAAGTAGTAGCTGTTTTTCATCTGTTGTAAGTACTTGTACCCTCTTGTTGAGAGATGTGCTTAAGTGTAAGCATCAATTAATGACAACTGCAAGGATTAACCTACACACCTATAGAATCTAGCATGAGGCCCATGAAATTGCGTTAAATATGCTTTACCTCAAAAAACTAAATACAAATACATACTCTTTTTAGTTTTAACAGGTTGAGCAGAGTGTGCTCTTTGCACTTCTTTCTGTCTCTGTACATTTGCCTCATTGTACTTGAGAACTCTGCTTTCGGGAACCCATTCATCCCAACTGTAAAATAAAAAATTAATAAAACTCTATTTAAAGAACAGAAATAACGAATAACGAAATAACTACTAATGTGTATTGATAAGATGTTTAAATGAAAATAACTCATTTAAATAATGTGACATAGCAGTATATTGTTGTTAGTAAGGAATGTAATTAAATGAATTATAATAAGTGTCTAGTAACTTTATTTTACTTAAGTCATTATTATATAAATTATTCAAACTACAACACAATAAAATAGAAAAAAAAAGCATTTAAAGTTATGAAAGTAAAAATGTATGTTGAAATTAATCTAAGTTTAAATGTTTATTGCAGGTTGGTAGTAAATATTTACATAACAGGGACTTACTTCTTATTCCATCCAGCGTAATGTATAAGATATCTAATGTGCTTATCTTTTGTAACAGAACTTTTAAGGCACTTTGCCTCGTAAATTAATGGGCCATGGAAACACAAAACTTTCTCGCCTGAAAATAAATGATACAACTGAATTATTGTGGATTACATGATAACAAATAGGAAGTTATTATTTTACCGGTACATGGTTTTGTTTTACCTTCAGCAAATTTCAATTTAGGTGCCATATCTATTTTGTTTTTGTTTAAAACAATATTTTAAAATTAGACCTCAAAAGGCTTGGGTTTTTGGATTTTGGAAATTTGTGATCGCCTCGGACATCTAATACTTGTCAACGTCAAAAATCAAAATTGACACTTGATATCAATATTTCTTCTTCTTTTTTCATTATGGTAGCTGCTCATTTTTACATAAGACATGTCATACAAGTAAATATACTATTCTATAACTAAGAGTAAACAAGTAAACAAAAAAAATAAGATTCTCCAACATAATTGTTACAAAATGTAATAAGCAATCATTTAATTCGACAATTTTTTAATAAAAAAAATTGTTGCTCTTTAGACCACACGATTGAAGTAAAACTTTATAGACATAGACATACACCTATGAGAGGGAGAGACAAAGAAAATGTGCGCGCGCACTGCTCTTGCTCCTAGAATAATAAAAGAAACGTAATTCTCTCTCTTTCAGTCTTCACAATATCGCAACTCTCAACTTTCATTTGCCTCACCCGATCACACTTTTCGTAACGATCATGTCGTGCATTCATAGCTTACTCCCCAAGTCAAGCTCCCGTAAAAAAAGTTTTACTTCAGTTAATAGCTTGCTTTCCACATCATTATGTTTTTCTTCTTTGTAAGCACCAAATCAAATTATCTATACAGGTCTTTTATACTTCTATGTGCTATAGGTACCAAGCTTCTAGACTGCCAAGCTAACTAGGGGGCCATCCATAAAGTACGTCACACTAATTTCTTGATTTTTTTACCCCCC
>LUGF01043646.1:0-15295 GCA_001625245.1 Calycopis cecrops
TCAAGGAATTCGTTATTGGTATCCTATAGAATCCCTACTCGCAGTATAAACACATCTTTCAATATTGAACATTTTCAAATACTATGTTAAATTATATCTTTTCTCTATATTATCTAATATATAAAATTCTCGTGTCACAGTTTTCGTTGCCATACTCCTCCGAAACGGCTTGACCGATTCTCATGAAATTTTGTGAGCATATTGAGTAGGTCTGAGAATCGGCCAACATCTATTTTTCATCCCGATATTCCCACGGGATCGAAAGTTACGCGGGTAAAACCGCGGGGCGCAGCTAGTAGGTATATAAAATTCTCGTGTCAGAATATTAGTTACCATACTTTTCCGAAACGGGTCGACCGATTCTCGTGAATTTTTTTGTGCATATTGGGTAGGTCTGATAATTTAATTAATAGGCTGATTCTCTATTTTTCATGTCGATATTTTCACGGGATCGAAACTTACGCGGGTGAGACCGCGGTGCACAGCTAGTGTTATATAATTTTAAATATTTGAAAGTGTTAGTGTATAAAGTTATATTTCATGCCATTGGTCCAGATTTATTCCTTTTCAAGTTATCTTTATTTAAAATGAAGCTGATTGTCTGTTTTATAAATTAAGTACACCAATTTGGTACCTAAATGTCAGTTAGTAATTTAAAATCGATTCGTTTCCACTAAAATAGTGCAGAAAATTCAAGACTGCTAACTTTAAACACCTGTGGTGAAAAAAAAATGTATGCAACCTCACGTGCCTAAAAGCTTAAAAACTTGCTTTGAATTCTACAGATTCTAAAATGGTATAATATTATTATGTATGTTAAATGACTAAATTGGTTTTTATTGGTTTTTTTGACTATAAGGATGTCAAATGGGGTAAATTTAAATTTTTACTATTCTCATAAGTTTACGATTTTTGATGATGTGAATCAAAATCAAAATCATTTTTTTTGTTGCAAGTAGGCTAATCTAGCACTTTTACAACGTCATAAATTATAAAAATTATTTAAATAGTTCAAGCAAGTATTACAAAAAGTGCTCAAGTCAATAAAATAACGTTAGCAGCCTACATGAATTCGGTGAACAAGTTTTCTTTTCTGTCATTAATGCTAAGCTATCCGACACAAATAGAAAAGACGACTTGGTGCTTCAGTCTTTTGTCCTGTATTGAATGTAAATAAAACGCCATTAAATATTGATAATCATCTTTAATGTACAAATAAATTACAAACTGTGCTCAAATTGCCGGCCACCAGCGGTCATGCATGCTCTACACCAGTAGAATCCAAGCAAGTTTTTAAGCTTTTAGGCACGTGAGGTTGCATACATTTTTTTTTCACCACAGGTGTTTAAAGTTAGCAGTCTTGAATTTTCTGCACTATTTTAGTTGAAACGAATCGGTTTTAAATTACTAACTGACATTTAGGTACCAAATTGGTGTATTTAATTTATAAAACAGACAATCAGCTTCATTTTAAAAAAAGATAACTTGAAAAGGAATAAATCTGGACCAATGCAATGGCATGAAAATAACCAAATATTTAGAGAGATTTCAGAAAAAAATTATAAATCGTCGTTTACAAAAAATCCATGACACTTTTACTAGTAGAAGATACTTTTATTTGGTAGGGCATATGTCCACCAAGCTGCAGTTAAAAAGTTATTTATTAATTACTGGACATACTGTATATATATATAACACTTTTCAACTACTGGACACATAACCACATATTGAGGAGGTTAGTGACATTACGTATACACACGTACACACACGGTACCTTGTGACCAAAATATACTTCCTAGTGGTTTCGACAAGCAGTAGGTACATAAAGTTTATCCAGGTATGAACAGAAGGCTCAAACTTTGTGAAGAAAAATAGCAACTAATTTTATATAACATTAGATGGTACCTGTCATTATTGTAATTCAACAGACGGGGGTCTATAGTGCCATACAAGTTGTTATCAGACATCGATCACCAAGATTCTTGGTAACATAAAGAAAGTAAGAAGCTTGGAGTGCCATTCATTCGGGGAGGTCATCCTGTCTCATTCGACAGGTCGGTAAATGGGCTTTGAAATCTGAGTAAGAATCCCATTTATCCAACTAATATTAACATGGTAATTAATCTCTGTGTGTTTGATTGTCACCATTTCACGCAAAAAAAAAATCGAAACATATTTTGTCTAAATTTGGTTCACACATGAAATGAAATCCTTGGGTATACATTTGACTTGGGTGAAACTGCGGGACACGGCATGAGAACTATAATAAAGAGTGACGTTCGCGGTTCGCGTAAGCTGTGCAACTCAATAATAGATATATCGTTATAGTTTGAGTTGCAGTTGCCCCTCATACATTTAGAAACATACAAAGTTTATGAGTGACCAGTTTTCCAAGTTGGATGCGAGCATGTTCAGAGTCCGTAAGTTGTTAGCTGGCGTCAGATAATTGAGATGCATGCGGGGCGGCGGCGCGAGCATAATCCGATATGAGCCACTCCATTGTGACGGGCTGTTGTCGAGCGCGAACTTCACCTAACTCGCTGATGGACATTCATGCGATACACGCGGGACAGATAAAGTGGCAGGGCGTCGTTCACGTTATAATACACTTCCGATACTTGGCCGAGCTTCCTACTTGTTTTTAACTGACATGAAAATCTAGATATCATCATTTTATCTCGACTCACTTTTACTTTTGACTAGGTGAACTAATTTCGATATTTATGTGCAGCTTCCTAGAGACGTTAAGGAGTAATCGGTAAATGTGAACCGATTTCTAAAATTAATTTTTAATTCGAAAGATTACAGTTTTCAGCTGACCTCGTTATCGCCGACTCAAGATCTGATGGTGAGATCATGAAAAAATTTACGAGTCCTCAAGTTATTTATGCACATATCTTTCATAAATTAATCAGATATTTGAGTGGATATTTTATGAAGCTGGGATGATGGTGGAAGATATAGGTATAACTCTTATACGGGTAGGAGTTATGAAAAAATATCGATTAGTATCCTCTTTTATAGATTATTTTTTAAACAAAAGAATTCGTCTAGCTTCTTGGAAGGGTTAAGGGATAATCGCCAATTGTAAACTGATTTTTATATTTTTTAATTGGAGAGATTACGCTTTTGAGATCACATCGTTATAAGTGTTTTTTTAGTTAATTCCTTAAATTAATTGGCTGCTAAGCTGATGATGGGAGTAAAGCTATTGAACGGTTAGTCGTTATAAAAGAATTATCTATTCGTATCCAATATTAAAATTCTTTTAATAAGGAAAATAATACGTCTACATTTCTGAAGCTCTACACGTGTTTTTGCTAAGTCATACTCTGATGATGGAATACAAAGAGATTCAAGAATATAATTTTTTAAATGATCTCGATTAATCAAATATCTGAATCCACATTATTTTATTATTGGAGACGTTTACTGATTATAAAGTTAATTTATTTGGGCGACATCCGGAGATTACAAAATTATTGTGTATATTGCTGAGCAGTGGTCGCTAATGCATGCCTTAGAGGAGGGTTCTGCAACTTCTATATGTTGATTTATTTATAAAAGGGATTGTGACTGAAAAAAAAACATACAAACTTATAAAGAGTAAAGTTTTGTTGGTGTGTGTGTAACGAATAGGCTCTGAAAATACTGGACAGATTTGAAAAATTGTTACACCATTATTTGATTGCTGCATTATCACAGATAACAGATGACATATACTATTTTTTACCACGGGAGAATGCTTCATTCCCATGGGAAAACGGGTAGATTTCTAAACGGCTAAACCGATTGGTTTAAAATTTTATATGGGTATTTCGATGGTTTCCTGGATGCTTAAAAATACAATTCGATCAGGTAGGTGGCGCTGCTGTGGGTATGTCAACGCCTTGACCAACTGGGTTGAAGTTTTGTGTGTATTTCCATTGTGTCACAGGCACGAATGTATTTTCTATATATATAGAATGATAGATAATATTTGTCTGGCCTTTCTAGAATTGTCGTGCATATTGCATTTGAGAATGTGATGACCTTTAGTAAAGTTGTTCTGAATGCGCTCACGAAGGTTTCTATATTGGTACGAACAATTTTCGACAGATGGCGCCACTGTAATTGCAATGAATTTTATATATTGCTATGATAGTCCATGCTGACGTATCTTTTGGTGGCGTAACAACGCGCGCACGGTACAGCTAGTATTATATAAAATAACAGGATTTGAGTGAAAATTGTATAATGCTGACAGCTTCTGTTACCACCTACCACCGCCACTGGCATAATTAAAATTGTCGCCAGTATAAGTTATGTATTAATTTATAAATACGACGAATTTATTTTGGACACTTATTGTTGGATTGTTTTCTCTTCCTTCTTACGTCGCGCGTCGTACTTTGTACGAACTTGTACGGTGTTTCTCAGGGAAACGTGGTATGCACCGTAACGTGTACTACTAGACTTGAACAAACGAAAGAATTAACAGGAAAAGGCGTCGGGTCTAGCTAAAGACTGCGTTCCAATGGTTGATACGACGATCAGTATTTAGTCACACAGAAACTGTTACAACTACTAACTTCATTCTGCAAGTAAACTCAATCAACATGCTAACATGTGAGGGATTCATCAACGAAAATATTATGTATTTATTTGTGACAGTTATTACGTTTAATGAGGTTTATAATGAAGAGCAAAGATACAAATGCTAAAATATTAATTACGGCTTATTGGTTTGTGAATATTTATTTTATTTGCTTCTCCACACGCTTGACGGTTTATGATTTATAACATTGAATAGCTGTTTAAATAAATAGAGTAATAAATAATAATGTATTACACGAAGGCTGTGCCCGATGTGTTTGTAGAACTCATTCCGGTTACGACAAGATTGTCACTTGGATAGTATAAGTAGGTGCGCAGTGTCGCTAGACTTGTCAGCCAAACAACAACTGAGAATGCTGAAACTAAAAGCAAAATCAATGACGAGCAGTGACGGGTAGGTAAGAATTATGAAGGGGTCTGGAAGAATATTTGTGGCGGTCTATAATCTGTATATCGCGGTGTTCGTGCCCGACGGCCGCGGCTGCAGCTTACGTACGGAGAAATGTAACAAATTATAATATTTGTACAATAGACTATTTGCTAGTATTAAAAATAAAAGTTTATTGATTTCATATTCTAACAAACATAATATGACACGTTGATAAAAAACGTACAATTATCCAGATTTTCAAAATGTAGCAGGGAACATAGAGAACTACATCCATACCTTCACACACAAACACACACGCTCGAAAATTCTCCTTTGGAACCTATTGCGCATTACAAGTACCTTACAGTCATCCACATTATTATAATTATCCTGACTGTTGTTACTTGGTACGTAGCTGGGTCCAGTGCGCCGGTAGAAGGCGACTCGCGTCCATCACGTCGGCTCACTTGCTACATTTGTTTTCTCCACACCATTTACGCTATTTCATATTTTGAAGTGAATCATGTACCAAATGTGGTAATTAAAGGAATGGGGCTCGCGGCCAGATCCCAAGTATCCTCCTCGTGAGAAGCTAGAGAGGGCACAACCCTTACCTTAATTAACGTCTGTGTTAAGTGCCACGACGTTCCTTTTCGCTCGTTCGTTTTCCTCGCCTAATATCCCCGAGGTGGGGAGGAAGGCTACGGTTGCATTTTGTGTCCCTATGTTACAATTAGTGATGTGCCAGATCGTCAGAAATGTATATCCGCGGATACTGATATGGATATTTGGTGTCTTTTTCTTCTTCTATCGTGTCCAATGGCACCATATTAATTGAATAATTAAACATTAAACTAAAATATTTAAAATGATTAAAATTTTGATTTTGTTGTTACTGCAAGGCCAGCATCGGACACCTTTTTTATAGTGGGTAATCCTAATGGATACCCAGCCGCCCGGGGTGTCAACTGGGTTAAGCCGGACTTTACCGGCTAAAACCCCACTGTGTTTTCTTCTTGCACCGTACGACGGGAACACGGGCACGCTTTCGTACTCATCCGCGAACCCGCCGGTGTCTGGCCGCTCCCGCAGCCCCTCCACGTGGAGCATGCACCCATTCAACAGCAAGGCGCGCCACAAAACACAAATGCGCGCCTGACTTCCAAGGCCCCCCATTCACTATTCACAGGGTGGCGGTCCAACCCCGAGACCGCTACCCACTACCCAGGGGCCAACCATTAAGCGACCGCAGAGGACAGGGAGGACGGCAACGACACACCTTATCTCCTCTTCCTCTTCGGCGCCACCGCCAACACATCAGACGGTACGCCTCCGTTCGGTCGCGGGAGATAGGGTGCACGGCCACGCCACACCGAGACACCTCTTCTCCCAAGACCCCTCCTTCACGGACGCATCCAGAGCGGGCCCATGGCCAAGCCCGCTCGGAGTGTCCCCTCCTGGCATACCTCTTGGTTCACCGTGGTAGCTCAAGCCACTGTTACTAAGCCCCCTCACTACGACAAGGTGGAGATCCGACGAGGGGGAGCATCTGACACCTGCATCAGACTTATTGTTATCTGTTATTTGGTTTCAAGATCAGCGGATGTAACTGAATTTTGGGGTTTGTCCCTCAAATTGGCTTTTTTTTAAATTCAAATTACCTTTACTTAATTCCAATTTTTATTAATATAATATGGGTGGTATATGGGTGTCCCAAAATTAACGTAAAATTTGAATTTGTCGCCATTTGTGCAGTAATGTGTTGGCAAGCAAAAAAATATAATAATTTGAAAGCTGACACTTGAGGGTTAGTAAAATGGAGGGTTACACGATAGAACACCGTCTTCATTATTGAACAATAGTCAAGAAAAGATGAAACAAGTTTCCTCGTCGTGTAATCTCTCGTTTCGGTGATCAGAGTTGGCCCTCTAGATAGTGATTTGACACCAATAGATTTATTTTTTGAGTTATTTGAAATCACAGGTCTATCTATGTAATGAAGCCCACAGCCACCTGTGCATTAAAGTAAGGGAATTCAAGGCTGCATCAACGAAATTCAGACACATTTATGCAAAATAGTCTCGAAAAATGTCGACAAACGAGTGCGTATGATGCAAAGCCGTGGAGGCTAATTGTCTGGTGTGGTCTTCCATAAATAACACTACTCTATGTAGGTATTTTCCGATCCAATAAAAAAAATCAATAAAAAGGCTTTAAAAACTGTGTTTTCTGTTTAATTCAATTTTGCGTGCATTTTGGGACACCATTATCATAGTGTACGTATGGATACGCATATTCGGAACATCAGTAGACTTACAATAAAAATACAAGTTCGACGTAGCGGGCAGCTTGTTTGCTTGCTTGTTGTGGCCGAGTGCCGTCACATCTGTTGTTCTTGTCGTCGCAGGGCAGTTAGTTGTCGGTTGGCAGAGGACTAACTCAGCTTAGTTCTGCACATGGCTAGTGTGGCGTAAGTTTTTAATGCGAGCGTACGTGTTGGCGACAGAATTGCATTTTATTTGAATATTTTATAGGATTGGCTAAGTACCTACTAGGAACCTTTTAGATCTTTTTAGCAGGTCAGGACGAAAATATGATTATAGAGAATTAGAGACCTACAAAAACTTGACCCGATCCCTTGTTCGCCACCAACAACAACAAACAGCACGAAACACGGCACCACAACTTTTACTTGAAGCCGTGAGTGACACTCGCACAGGCAACAAGTAACAAGTAAATGTATAATTATGTATAAAATACATTAACAATTATTAAATGGGTAATCTCTGACTTGATATATTGGATAATATTAATTGAATACATAAAATATTGCTTATCTACATATTAATGTCGTTGTAACTAAACGTAATCCATTTGGGTGAGAAGTACGTAAGAAATAAACATGTGATAATGTATTTCCGTGAACATTTCAACACGAGTCCAACCTCAGCCGCTGTTCATCGGGAGCATTACTTATTTAAATGGGATTGCTTTAGCTAATTTGCCGTCGCGTCGTTTAACGTCTCCGTCTATTTATCAATAGTGCACAGTTAAGTGGTCGGTAATCTGCTGCATTTAACTAAACAAGTTATTTGTACTGAGCGGTTATTTACTGAAGCCAACTCGCTCCAGACTGTCACAGCTCGGGCGCTCTACTGAGTCGGTGGACAAGAAAATGTTCATAGCGAAGTTGTGGAAGAAACATCCTCTGTCGTTTACTTATTATACGCTTATTAACTTGGTACGACGCGGACGGCGCGAGTGCGACTAATTATATTTACCGCCTCTTTGTCTCAACTTTATATCTTTAGTGTTTTCTTTTAACCGCAATATATTTTATAAGGAAGCCTTCCGGCGTTCGCTTTATGATGAGGCCATAATATTTTCTATTTTAGTCGGAACCTGGGAAAGACGAATATATGTATATTTAGGTAAGTCTAGACTTGTAGGGACCTGAAATAAAATACCAAGAATAGGGACTTACTTGTGTAATATTAGGGGTTAGTGTGAAATTTCCAGTTTGTACTGAAAAATTGAAATTTGGCACACACATAGTGGTAGAGTGTAACTTGGATTAACACATCGGATAGTTTCTATTCCGAAAAAATGTTCCTGTGGGATGCCATGAGATGATTTTCTATTTTCCACGAGATCGAAATTTACGCGGGTGAAACCTTGGGGCGCAAATAGTTATCTATACATTGCTGCTATAGGTACGTCATTTATGCCTTTGCGATATAACTATAGCGAGAGAGAAGAAAACTTTTATCACGTAGAAAATTGTCGAAATTATGAAAAAAAATGTAGTCCGTGGGAGCTATACGGAGGGTGACAGTGGTTGTACTCAGTTCCTGTAGAGTTACAACAGTTTCTCGTGCTCTATGAGGTCTCGTGCTGTCCTGGAGCTGTAATGGTGAAGATCGACTCGGGGTTAGTTTTGCTATCATTGTTGCAAGATCGTCAGTTCCGCGGAACTCGTCTCTATACTCGAAACAGCAACATCGCTGCGTGTGGAATCAGTGCAGCGGCAGTTCGCAGATCATCGTCGTATAATTTGTGTAGTAGAGAATGCGAAATAAACTGAAACAGTCATGGTGCAATATAAAAAGGCAAAACTGACTGATATATGTTAGATCAACGCACGGCCAAGACTGCTATAATAAATACAAATGAATATCTGTGGAATTTACACACCACGTTAGTCTGGCCCCGTGCTAAGTACCGTAAGGACTTGTGTTACGGATACTAGGCAACGGAATATATTTAATATGTTTTATAAATTTAAGAAATTTTATACATTTAAGATTTTCATTATAGAAATACACATAATACATAAATAAACATCCATGACGGGATTCGAACCCGCGACCATGGCGCAACATGCTCCACTTATCCGAGCCATGCACCACTGCACCAGCCTGGTCGTACTAATACTGTACCTACGAACTTGAAATTTGATACAGAGGTTTATTTTCGTATGTAAGGTAGGTAATAGGTAAGCACTACAAAAGATTTTTTAGACATTCATCCCCTAAGACTTAGAAGTATGAAAATAGATAGGTTGGTACTAGGTACATGCCTATACTATATATTCTTGATTATAATTAAATCTAATATGTGCATCATTTACTTTTAATATTTTTGTCGCCCAACTAAGTGTGCACGGCTCGGCTAGTATGATATAGAATAAAATTGTTTTGGTTTGTATAGCGGCGCGGCGGAGCGCACACGGATGCATATAGTACCTGCATGTAACAAGCGCGTACAAGCTGTGGAGAAGCGCTTCATCTAGTGCGGAACTCGACATGGATTCCATTACCTAAAGTCCATTTTATGCAAGTGGTAGTTACTGGTGGTGGTGGGTTGCTATTGCCCTGCTCTTGACAGCTTGATCCGGCTGCAACAGAAGAATTTGTCTACCGCGCTAGCCAAGGAGCCGCCGATGGCCGAACACGACAAGAGTGTACAAGACGAGTTGTGCTGTACTGGCCGCAGTTGGTGTCGTGTCGGCCGCCAGCGTGCGATTTTATTTTAATTTCATCTAGATACGTTTGTAGACGTCGCTCTCGAGACACTCACGCTGAACCCCAGCGGGCGCCACATCTCGAGTGTGCATCAACCCGTGACTCAAACTTTGATGCTAGGAGACATTCTTTGATTATTTCTAAATGATACATCGTGATCCTCACGTGGATGAGCAGCTCTCCACATTCATTTATGTCCTTCGTTAAACGCCGGGTGTCTTCATGTGTCTTCTTCATGATACCAGCTCCGTAGGGTGCCTGATCGCCCCCCTCTTCCTACCCCGTAAGAAGTATGTGTTCATTACCCGATCACCCGTTGTACAGCACACGCACACGTATGTGTCGGGTAATACAGCCACGTATCACGATGTCATGTCGGTATTTCGATGCAGTACACTGTACAGTGATGGAAGTGTCCCCTCGTGTGTCTCCAGCTGGCACGCGCCCCATCGTTGATAATAATAAAGCTTGTTTCTGTTACTAGTTATTACATCAGTTTTAGTTATTATACTTTTACCTACTAGTTATTGAGCATACATTTAGAATGCATTCTAAATGTATGTTTATGACGCGTGTCCGCAGGCGCCCTAGAGCCATCATTGTTGTAGGTAAACAGTAGTCAGAACGAGATCAGCCGTGTCGGCTACAACGCAGGAGGGACTCTGTATCATCATCATCAGCCCGAAGACGTGCAGTGCTGCAGCCAGGCCTCCAGGTCACACATAGTAACAACTAGATGTATTGTGTAGTTTCGGTGTTTAAGTGATTGCCATATTGTTCACATGTTAAAAATGTGAACACTGCTTATGAGTTAGGAAAAGTACAGTTAATTGTAAACAAATATTATATTTCTGTGCGAGTCTGCGGTTGTCGTATAGTGACCAGATGATCCGCCGTGAAGGTTCCTCATGTGATTAAAAACACCGGTACAGGCGTGGAACAAATGTAAGCTGTGTCTTTATCGAAATTCCTCTAGAAAAGACAAAAGGACTAGGATTTTATTGTAACCGCCTCGGAGATGCATGGCCTTGTTTACAGGGGAGGAATGGCAGATGCGGCGCGGCGATGAAATTCCACGTCCGAGCCGATGGAAATCCAATAAGCCGGCACTTGTAAATAATGCGAACAATATATATTTATATCTGTTACGGCGTAAGTCGAAATAGAACTGCGTGTGCATGTGAGGACAATGAGAAGATACGTGCGGGATGGAAATAGAAATACGTGCGAGACGCGGCCGAGACTCCAACTGGCGATCAACACTGATAAGCGATCGTGTCTATATTTACCTGTCGTGTGTCAGGTACACTGGAACAGCTTGGCTCCACTACCCAACCTCCTGCTCGTCGTACGTCGTACGGATATGATCGCGGGAGATGCGCGGGGGGTTGTCTCCGGCTCTGTCCCCCAACTTATAATTTCTTAAGTCCCTACAAATTTTTTAAGCGCCCTCTCGTTTATTCATTCTCCCCTTTCCCCAGTAACAGTAGTCGCCGTCGATCGTCATCCTTGCAGCTCATATGTCCTTCCTTTTCGCGTGGCTAATGTCTGTACCATGTAAGGTAAATTTGGAAAAAACTGTGTGAGCCTTTTGGAGCACAGACGTCATATACACAACCAAAAGCTATGTAAATACATTGTGTTACCTGGCGACAGCAGTAGTATACGATATCTGGGTTGTGCACGTAGGAACGTGTCTAGCTCAGGTACACCACAAAAATAGTATCAGCTTACCGGGATGCAAAAGACGGAGGATCGGCGGTCGGGCGTGCCCAGTGGACGGGTAGAGGCTGGTGATGACGACACGTAGCAGGCACAGACAACATCTCAATATCCCCAGTATTTAATAATATTTTATAATTTTAATAATAAATAATATCTATACATAAGGTATCTGAGGCATTTAACGCCCACATCGATAACGATTTAGATGATTGAATAATTTTGAATACCCTGTTTTGGGCGTTATTGAACAGTTTTCAATAACGCTCATATATTAATTTGCTTATTTTCAATAGATATAAATATTTCGACTTAGAACCGTCAAAAACCTTAAAGTATATATTATACTGTCTTTTTTTAGACAGCATTATAATTACCATTACTTTAACTACAATTACTACTATATTTAAATTTTGTAACACGTCCAACACATCTTGTCCTTTTTACTTAATCATCCTTTCCAAAAAAAATCCTCTAACATGCATTTAACTATGAACATCAACATCTAAGGAAGTTTGAAATAAAAATAGATATAATTATAAAATGCTTATTGGGCGCTATTAAACGTAGATGGCTAATGACGCCCCAGACTAGTGAGTCAATTAACTCTCAGAAATGCTTTAATGTTGTACTTAACAACATTAAAGCTTAAACATCAAAGCGTCTTCAGACCATGACTTCTTCTCTTACCAAGTAGTACATTCTACCTAGTTCTCATATTTTCACACATAATTACAAACAAATCAATCAAATTGTCAATGATATATGAAATAAATATACCTAAAATGAGCGTTAATCACTAATTTAGAAATGTAAATCATAGAAAATAAACTAAAACTTACAAATTTGTCAGAGTATTTTTATAATAACAGCGTGCACTGTCGGCGTCCTTGAGATGTGGATCGCACTGGTCCTCCTGCTACATTGTCTTCTTCTTAATTGTTAATTATTCAATCCAATTGGTTTATTCTATGTGTGCGTGAAGTTTAAAGTAACTCGTGCGACAATATCTCTAATTTTAGCATTCGGGCGTTATTGAACACTGGGCGTTAAACGCCATACCTACTTTATAATAAAACAGTAAATTTCGTGTGTCTAGTTACGAAAAACTAATTGGGGGCGATGTTAAAATAGTATTATAACACTTCAATTTTTTAAAGTTTTTTGTCTGTCTGTCTGTCCGTTTGTCTATTTGTCCGGGCTAATCTCTGAAACTTCTCGACGGATTGGAATAATTTTTTTTGTGGTGTATAGATATTAAGCCCGATCAACATCAAATACACTTTTTACCACGGTAAAATAGCTCATTCCTACGGGAAATCGGAAGTTCGGCACACTGAAAGCAAACAATAACAATTCACTTTGATTATAATATTACTACGCTACGCGAACGAAGTCGCAGGCACCAACTAGTGTACCTATAAGACGGAAGAGACATACATGTAATATATCTCGTTGTAATTTGATTTTGGGTAATATTTGCCTTACTTTGTTACTGCAGCCTTCTGTCTATGTTGCGCTTTCAAATAAATCCATAGTTGTGCTTGTTTATATAGTACAGGGGGGCAAACGAGCAGTCGGGTCGCCGAGATAAAGGTGATTTCCAAAGCCCACAGACATCTGTAACACCGGGGGTTTTACAGTTGCGTTGCCGGTGTTTAAGATAAGAGTAGGCTAATCGGAGCTCTCACAAACCGAACGAAACGCGACGACAATTTACATTGCGGCCACTTCACGTCGATGTTAAGTGAGAGAGAGGTACTTCCCCGGGCGTGCCGGCCCAGTTCCGCTACACACTAAATTGTGTGCAGCATGGCGTACCTCTTAAAAAACTAGCTGCTTGTGACAAAATACGGCAGCATCGGATCTCTGTCTACACGACACGACCTGTGTCTCACTCGCTCGTAACAACTGAGCTCGTCAACTACCGCTGTGGAACGACAACATTCGATTACAATATAATAATTTTATAGTGTAGATACTACTCGGACTAATGTGGCGACATCAGGGGAAGTGCGGGGCTGGAGGCGTTCTTCGCATTGTTATCAGATTCCAACTTACCGCGTCCGAGTAGTATGATGATAATAATATAATAATAGTATGCTCCTTGCCGAATGAACATTATTTTAATCGCTTACGTAGACTATATTTTTTTCTTTTCAAGTTAAACAATGGACAATCATTAAGTAAATGCTTATACTAAATTCCCTATTCCGGAGTGATAATTAGGCTATACTTAATGATGAAGAAATGTTAGTTTTAGCGCCCGTCGAAGTGGGCTCGGCTCGGCTACTGGAAAATATAATTGGCTATATTTAATAAATTACAAACTGCGCTCTGCAACTTCGCCCGCGTAAGTTTGGATCCCGTGGAAATATCGAGATGAAAAATAGACGTTTGCCGATTCTCAGACCAACGCGACTGAACGCAAAATTTTATAAGAATCGATCAAGCCGTTTCAGAGGAGTATTTTAACTAACATTGTGACACGAGAATTTTAGAAAATTTAAATAGAGATTTATTTTACACCAAAAACTAAATGGCCACAATTCCTCTGTCACAATGTTACTTACCATACTCCTCCGAAACGACTAGACCGATTCTCGTGAAATTTTGAATATAGATAAACTTTGTCTTTTACACTAAGTAATTTGGACAAATAGATAGTTATTATCACGATAAGATTGACTTAAACGGAATATCTAACGCGCCTAAAATGCGCGGCAACAAATTCAATTCTCAAAGCGGTTTATTGTATCATACAATAAGTATATATTTAATATATTATACTATATTTCAGTATAATATTAGATTATGTATAATAATAATAACACCATTTTTGAAGTCCGAAATCCACGCGGGCGAAGCCGCGGGCGGAAGCTAGTTAATATATAAGATAGGTACACATAATTATTGATGAAGTTTCTTAGTGTCTTTTGCAAGAGTTGAAAATTCTACATAAATTGTCTACCTTAGTAGAAACACAAAATTTCATCAGAATCGGCTAACATCTATTTTTCATCTCGATTTTCCGCAGGATCGAACTTACACCTTGCAATATAAACACTTAAATGTGTGTATACCTCGTATTGTGTATTTAATATAATTATTTTAAAAATGTTAACCACTACTCCATCGTATAAAATAAAACAGACAAATGACGTGGTATTAAAAGATAATAACTGTCATTTTAAATAATAGCTTTATTACATAGTCCGAAAGCGGACTGCAATTTTCAATTTACGTACAATTGAGGGACATTGTATGGCACTATCGCTAGTGGAAGAGTTAGGGGTTGTATAATACTATGGAATTATTTCATTGTGGAACTTACGATATCAATACAGTGCAATGGTGACTTATTAACAAAAAGGGGTGACCGCAGAGGGTGGCGATCTAATTTTACCACCCTTGCTGCAAGCGCCATCTGTTCGAGACAGCTCAAACTACAACATTTTATTTGCTTACTATGTTTCACAGTTTGAGAACTAGATGGCGCAATATTAGACGCTCAGATATGCTTAATTATATTAATGTCTGTTTTATTCAGTCTGCTTTACTTAATTTACACGTATAAATGGAA
>LUGF01043646.1:39657-51590 GCA_001625245.1 Calycopis cecrops
AATTTGACATGATGTTATAATATCCAAATCGATATCGTAAAATCTCATTATAACACTGTGTGAGAGCGAGAGGGAGAGAGAGTGGTGAGAGAGCCTTATGTCAAAATCCATAACAGCACGCGCTCGCTCCTGATTGACCCAGCGCGCGCTGCAGCTGCGCTCTCATTGGTTAGATTTAAATAACCACAAGTTCACTGCGACAATACATTATACGCCTGAATTTAATGTTTCGCAATGTTTTATTAATTGATTAATTGCATTAGTGAAGATAAAGCAGTGTATGCAACTGCATATAACACGGGTATTAAAACACTCGTGTTACTATTTTGAAACTCGCGTTCGCTCTTTTCAAAAACTCACACTCGAGTTTTAATACCCTTCATTATACGACAGTTGCATAAACTACTATTTCGTATACTTGTCGTAAACTTTTTTTTCTAATAGTTTCAGATTAACTGTAGGCACTTTCAGTATATGTGGTTTCATTTAATGCCTCTCGCTCTTATCAACCCCGTATATAGCTTATACATTTCTCACTTTCTTACTTAAAAAGTTAGAGGGGTGGGGGGGACTCTCATTTTACCAATTTGGAAGCGTTTATCTTTCAAACAATCGATTTTGACGAAAAATCGTTTTAGTAACCTTAATGTCGTTTTTGAAGACCTATTTATAGTACCCGCCCTTTAATATTTAATTTATTTAATTTTATTCAAAATTTGAATAGCGGTTCATAGAATACACCAACTTACAAAGTTACGAGTCTATAAGCGTTTCGTTTTTTGCCATTTGGCTACAGAATCATAAAAAGTGAAAGCTTTTGAACAAAAAGAAAGAAAGAAGGCTTTCTATAGCCAGCCCAAATTATCTAAATCTTTGATGTGATGGAACAGGCAAACTCAGTCGAATACAATAATAAACAGTGCAAAAAGCGTTTAACGACGCGCGTCGTCGTGCGTCGTAGCGATGAAACACTTATTGTGGTTTCACCAGGACATCTGACAATTTGACATGGCGGTAACTCGGAAAGCAAAATCTCGTTTAAATGCGGGTTATTGTTTAAAGTGTCTTGTTGAGCAGCACCAGTTTCATTTAAGGTCTAGAGTATAGCAGATAATACCTCAATGGAAAATTTAATGTGAACTATTAAATGTCACTTGTTCGTGTGTCACTTTACGCTAATTATTTCCAAATGTAATACCTGTTTTATCATAGAAAACATCCGTTTCATTTACGTGACGAATGTATTACTATTTCCTTCTGAGACTGAATAACCTCGTGACAGTGTCGACAGCTTTAGATTCTATTTATATGGGTACCCCTTGACGCAACCTTGCGTACCCCCACGAGTACGGGTACCACTAATTGAAAAACCCTTGGTAGATTGCATACCAGTCGAAAAAAAAAGAAAAAATGATATATCGATACCAACTAACGTTGTATGTAACGAATTCGATTTAGAGAAGAGAAATAGAATCTGAAATGCCTATACAAGTAGAAATTGGTTCGCTATTCACTAAACTATAACAGGTCCATGGGCGTGTCTCGGTTAATTTAAATGCGACCGCTGGTGGGAGATATTGTACGATATTAACTCTCTATTCGATTCCTGTCACCACGTTATGTAGGGGCGAACGAGTAGCATTAGCCTCTACGTGAGTCCTGGTGTGCAGCCGTTGTACCTCAATCCATCCTCTCCTATGAACCCTGCTGACTTTTATAAACCACACGAAATTCTGCGGTATGATACAGTCGTACCGGACATTTCCAATAACCTCTTATTACTGTATCAAATTGAAATGCTTCTTTTCTGTGATCTTGTATGAGGCTTTTCCCGTGTTCCGTCGTAAAGTAAACATTTTCAAATGTAAATCCGCAGTTACAGTGTAATAGTTTGCAATATTGATTCACTCCGGCGGGCGCCGGGCAGTAAAACAATTTATGGCGTTCATGGTTACGGCACATTTACTGCCCTTCCTTATAAAATAAATAATTAAGTACATTTGCATTTTGTTCACTGTCATACACTTTGTAATGATCTATTTATGTTTAAATAGGTATTACTCTAACTATGGTCTAGTTGCTTGAAGTATTGCATTGTGCAGAAATAACGATAAATAGGTCCGGCAAACAATGTAACGTAAAAAAATATCGACTGTTTTGTTATTAAGAGCGTTTACGCCTTGCGCATACATACGGATCGCCGTGTGAGTAGCATATATATAATGTTAGTATATTCTATAGTCAAATTAACCCACTATGATCCATGTACTGAATTGATTTCGTTTGCGACCAGCGTTTTAGAGACGTTTTAAAAAATTTACAGAAAAATAATTACTATACATTAATCAAAACTTTAAATGCATGATTGTAAAGCATATGCTCTAGTTTATTGGTAAGCTATTATTATATTAAATTAAATAAGGTATATCGTCGAAAAATACATATAAAATTTGCAATATTTCAAATTTTTTGAAATTTAATTTCTCATAGATAAAATACCAAAACCAACTATTCTCTCAAGGATCTTATCAAGTGGTTATTATTTTTTGTTAATTATATATTTCAGTACTTTTATGATATTTTGAGCTTCGAAACTGACGCTAAAAGGGAAATTAACAAACCTCTAATAAGTAATCATGATAGAATGCGTACATATTAAATTAATTGAAATATTTTTTCTACTAACTATTTAGACAAGAAAATGTCTTACAATTATTAGTATGTAACATATAATATAAGATAATTGGTTCATGATTTTAAGGCGTTTAAAAAGTACTGTTTTCAAGGCAAATTGCGTTGGAAGGCGTAAACGCTCTTAATAGGCTTATAATGAATTCTAAAAATAAATGGAAACTTGAACGATACCAATAAATCACTTAAATAAAGTCTTGATTTCGCTTTACAAATTGTATCGGTTATTCGCTGGCGTACTCGATGTTTTATACTTCTCGTTTTATTTTTTGTTACATTCTAAAAAATCCGAATTGTACGTTCAAAGTTTGCAGATCCCAATTCTGTTGTTATTTAGTGCGCATATGTTTTTTTAAACGGTCAACATTTTTGGTCTATTGTTCTGTTGAAGCGGATAGACACTGAAATAACACATGTTTTTTATACCTAAATGACCAGAAAGGTATTCGACATCGTGCCGGCACGACTTGGCTGCCTTGAAGCAAGGGCACATAATGTACCTGGTGCATAATAATTTGAGCATACGTCGCCCCATATTAACTTTGGAAAGTGAGCTGAGAAAGTCTAATTAATTCTTCGAGAGGTAAAAAAGAAGTATCTTCTGAATGACGTGAGACAGCTGCAGGGGCGGCCCTCGAAATGAAATTTCTTACAAGTTTCGAGTGAACTACTTAACGTTTTCAACTTTAAATAAATGAACTGTGAACTTCGTCGTAACAGTCCTTACAGTTCATAAGTTATACAGCCTGCATTTGTTTGTTTGTCTACGAAATACGGGAATTACAATTTGTGTAGAATGTTTGCTACCTTGTTTGACTTTTCGAGTAATTTGCTAGTTTCAAGATGTTTGTATTTCTGAGGGCCATTTGAGCAAACATCCTTCACAAATATACTCTTAAATAATTTAACCTTTAAAACCACTTGACCCAACTAATGTCCTGTTACGTAATAAACTAAATAGATATTGCACTTACCGATCGCGCTCGTACTAATGGAGTAAGAGGCCTCAGTCGGTGTAAAGATGAGCCTTTCTCATCTTTACTCCGACCAGCCAGTGTTTCGGACGTGTATAAATAGATCTTTTTTTCTATCAGATAGACGTGGAAAAGGGTTTAAAACCGGGTCAGACCAAGAGCCTCATACCCTGATTAGATCGATCGGGTAGTACCTGAAGGCGACAAGCGGCTTCGCCACCGGCGCGTTTGTGTGAGGAGAATAATGAATGTGGCGGAAGCGAGATAAGTCTGTGACGGATCGTGACGTTTGGGGCTCGGCTCTCCCTGCCTGTGTCCCGTTAGCGCGCTGGCGTCAACACGTGTCATGGAAACAACTAGGTGCAATAATATATAACACTAGTTAAACTAGTAGTCCAACGCATGTTTTCGTATGCAATAAAAGGAATAAAATCGATGCCCTATGATGATTGGAGCCTGTCCAACACTCGCTCCACTTGACAATTATCAACTAACTAATTGGGAGTCGGCATCTCAATGTGATGAGACAAGTATCTTCGAATTCAGCGAATAAATAATTTATTAGTCCACACGGACGATTAGTGTCGCATGTGGGTAACAATCCCCCAAATGAACCGAAATCATACCGTCCCATAACGTTACTTTCAAACTTAGGTAAATGGCTAGACCGCCTCACTGTTAATCGATTAATCCCAGGAGGAATCACATTCCACAATCAACAATACGGTTTTACCGCTGGGCGATCTACAGTAGATGCCGCCATCGTGGTACGGAAAACAGTAGTTCAATCAAACACTAATTACTTCCTTGGAATATCTCTCGAGATGTCAGGAGCATTCGATAACGTCTGGTGGCCAGTGCTACTTCTTAAATTAAAAAACAGGGGATGCTACTCAAATATCTATTCCTTAATTTATTCTTACTTTGTAAACGGTACAGCTAAACTGCAGCTCGGCCATGTTTCCTATTTGAAAAGTTTGACCCGAGGCTGTCCGCAGGGCTCAGTACTATCACCTTAACTATGGAATATAGGATTCGAGTTTCGACGACTTGTTTTCCCTACCTTTCCCAGCGTTGTGTGCATTAGTTGGATACGCATATGAAGCGCTTCTAATAATTCAGACAAATTCGCGATCAGAAATAGAGGTTAAATCAAACAAATGTCTTAGTTTAATAGCGTCCTGGCAAAAAGAAATAAATTAGATTTCGCACCTCACAAAACATTTCAAATACTTTTGATAGGCTCGTATTAAACTTAATAATGTATCAGTAAAACGCAAAGAAACCCTTTCATATTTAGGTTTAGTCATCGAAAATAAATTTACCTTCTTAGAACGTATTGTACAAACTGGAGAAAGAGCTAAAATAAACTTTTACGTTAGTTTTTCGTAGTGTTACTGATGTAGTTTATTAAAGCGACCTCGTGGTCAATGTAGGTAACTTTCGTGCGTTCATACAATTTTGTCATAAATATTACTGGCAGCAAATACATATAACTCAATCGTATTAATACCCTGATAACAAGGCGTAATCCATATCAATTCATTTATTTATATACTATGGCTTCACCTAGCTGCTCTCTCTACTTCCTGGCTTATTTAAGTCACTGCCATCTTGTACTGTCTCCCGCTTTGATTAGGGAGGGGAATTAGAAATACTTCCGACTCCTCCTACTTTCTTCTGATTAAATTCGCTGCGGGTCCCCAGGCAGATTTAGCTTTTCCCTCGGGCTTCCCTGCGATCATATGAAAGAGTCAAGTGTGGTTGCCGCACTCGGTCCTGGCGACACATGAGTAGCAGCGGTGGGAACGAGCGATGGGCCAAAGCCTTGTTGTACTTGTCACTATATGGCAAATATCAAGTGAGGTCGCGCTACTTAAAGTTATTAAGCACTAGTTTAGTGAGACTATTTACAAAATTGTAGAAAAAATATGAAAAATATGAATTATGCAGATAATATTACCGTTAAAGATTTCAATTCGTCACTGAACCTCTAGTCGGCTATTGTGATATTTATTGAACTCGCTCATTTGTTGTTCAGGTAGTCCCGGTGCGCCGCAGCCACTCTACACTGATGAGGTAAGTTCATGATCCAACTCTACATTTGCTTCACGGCTTTTTACGTTTAATTTTTATGTAGTACAATTTAGTTAATTTTGTCTGTCAAAATATGCGACGGAACCAAATTGCGAGAGTGAAGATATTGTTCAAGACTGTATATGTCAGAATTGACTGTTCAATGATGTGCATTAGGGACATGTACTATTTCTAGTATTGAAATCGTTGCACTCCTTCCAGCTCTTTCCAATTCCCAACGCTCTATTGGTTACAAACTGAAACTAATACATCTTGTTTGCGTCGGGGTGCACTCATAATGTCTACCTATTGTTCCGTGTTAGTTATACGTTTCTTTATAATTACACATTGCGTTGTAGGCAACTATAGCGGTGTCAGTGTTAGTATTTATATTATATATATCAAATAAATATATATTTTGTCGGGAACTAGACTAGACTAGACTATCGCGCAGATGTCATGCAGTTTCTTGCATTCGAATGAGTTTCTCAGCCGTTTTATATGTTAGATTATTGACTATTAGGATTACTACATGGGGCACACTAAAAGTTTTGCACTTCTAGCTAATCTGAACTATTTGAATTTAAAAGGTTATATATTTTTAAACTTTGGAACCTTCTTAGTAATAAAAAAAACAATTGGCGGGAAATCATTTGTCAATTGTTTTTTATCACACATCAAAGTTCTACGTACGCAACGAGAATGGAATTATGTCGAAAAGATTTTAGAGCGATGACTTTTTATGATTTTAAAAGTTCTCTCTCCGCAAGAATGCCGCTCGTCTTCAAAATGCTTTTGGGAGAGAAGCACCTTGTTTGAGCACCGTGAGACGATGGTTTGCTGAATTTGAGAGAGGTCGAGTTTCTTCACACGACGAATTTCGTTAAGTTAAGTTAAGTTAAAGGCCCTTTAACTGCCGTCGACGAAAATATTGTGTCTACTGTTAAGCAGCTAATTGAAGAAAACCCGCGGATTACTATGAGACAATTCGAGGACTATTGGGATTGGTATGAGACGAATTCAGAAAATTTTACTCAAAGAATTTAAAGTTCGAAAACTTTGTTGTCGTTGGATCCCTCATGAACTGACAGCGGAGCAGAAGCGGCCTCGCATAGCATGGTGCTGACAGATGCTACTGAAGCACGACCACGGACATTCTAATGCAGTTTATGACATTGTCACAGGAGACGAAACGTGGATTTATTGTTTTGAACCCGAAAAAAAACAGCAATCGTTTGAATTGTGCAGGAAAATGGGAACAGGCCAACAAAAGTAAGGCAGGCGAGAAACATTGGTAAAAAAATGACTGCGTTTTTTTTCACAGCTACGATTCCCATTTGTACAATTCCACTTGAAGATCAAAAGAGAGTTAATGCCGAGTGGTATTCTACCATTTGATTACCCAGGGTATTAGAAAAAGTGCGCGAAAGACGACCTAAAAGCCGCGTTCTCCTACATCATGACAACGTTTCTTCACACACGGCCAACAAAACAAAGTCATTTTCAGCCTCCAAAAAAGTACAACTCGTCACCCATCCTGCGCATAACCCCGACCTAGCAGCCTGTGATTTCTGTATTTTCCCCAAAATCAAAGATTTGATGAGAGGTTTCACTTTTACCAACTCCGAAGAGGCAGTGATAACGTTCAATCAACACGTAGAAAATATGCCGTCAGATCTGTGGTCCTCCTGTTTTAAAAAATGGTTCGATCGCATGAAAAAATGTTTAAAATGTAAAGGAGAGTATTTTGAAAACCATGAACATAAAATTTTGGTTATAACATGTTGTGTTTTTAAGTTACGCAAAACTTATAGTGTGACCTACGTATATATTAATTAATGTGTTCCCTCATATTTGTTGGATGAATCTCATTCTTTTTAAATTTAACGCCAAAAATATTCTCCACAAGTAGAGACGTCACTTGAAAATAATAGTAAAAGTACATTTTTGGGAGCCCAGAACGTTGATACTGGTGGCGGGCTCTTGAAGCTAAATGCGGGAAGTTGTACGGAGTACGTGCAGGTACCTTTTCTGATATGATGGAGTATCAGTGGAGTAATATAATTTTCTCCTATAGTTAGCCGCCATGCGCGTCTTCTCCTGTAGTTAGCCTACCATGTGCACACGCTGTTAGCGCAACATAACTCGATCGTTTATATATTTTGACTTTGTGCTGTAATTAGTCATCAAATACTAAATAGTAATTGCGATTGTTCAATGTACCCGCAAAACTGTCTGCTTATAATATGTGTAAATTTGGTCCTGCCTCAATAATTTCTGTCATTTCATTTGGCTTTGTCTGTTCTATTATGGTTTATTTGGTGTAGCTCTGTATCAAATTTGGCAAGTCACTCGTTTAGATTTAAACCTCGAAAAACTTTTATAACTAAACTTGAGCATGTCCATCTTCATAAAACATGTTATAATATCTCTATTAAGATGATCATGCTCAACTTATATTACAGTCTGGAGCATGATGCTGAGCAAATTGCATTCTTGTTATTAACAGCAAGTCTCTCAAATCAGACAGATCTATTTTTTTTTAGTAATATGTCATAGAGCTACGAAGAACCGGGCTCAAAAGAAACGTATGGCAAAGTCTAGCCGTTACGAGAAACTGTTTCCTTAATGAACGACTATGCGAAAACAATTAATACAATGATTCTGACTAAAAGATTTTCGACGAAAAGAAAAATTCCACGCTTCAGCCGGCCCTAGGTAGACACAATCATGAAGAGCTTGTCTTGGCCATCATTGTCGAGGTCCATGTCCAGTGGTTTACACAAAAATGCCGATTTTTTTGAGAATTTTCGTTGAGAAACTCTTTTATGAGTATCCAGCAGACCAGAGCAGATTGTGGACCTAAAGGAGAAGCGACACCGGTGGAACCACATTTGTAACCGCCAAGTGACCAATTTGGAACCGATGCCGGCTGATAATGTTGATGGTACAATAATTTTAACCCCAACAATCTCGCCTGAATTTGAGGCTCGAGTGTATTTCACCGATCATTAGTGAATAATAATCAGGAAATGGAACGAGCTTTGTTTCGGAAGGGAACGTAAATGATTTAAACAATATTTCCTATTTGCGTGTGTATTTGTGGTTCAGTGCTATTACGCTACATTTATTTTTTATAATATGAATGTGTGTAGAGTTATCGCTTTATGTTAGCCGATCCCAATGGCTCCCGTGTAGCATCTGGAGTGCTTGTGTTAGAGTATGTCGTAGTCCTAGCTGTGGAAATTTTGTTATAGGTAGTATTAATGAGCAAACGAGTAGTGACTACACGAAAGTACCGAAATCCCACAGACCGTACAAAACGCGACAGCATAACTATCTCTTTACGTCAGAGAGCCAACAGTGATCATTGATTGTTTCAATGATAATTCATTAATGATTACGTCGCGCGCGGCAGGATAAATATCGAAAATAGGCTAAATAAAAGTTTAATTTACACAGCACCATTGCGTTGTTTCCACGAAGGCTTTATTTTCGGGGGCTTCACATGAGTTCATAGCCCATATCGATGTCTGTTTATTTTAGCTACTCTCGACGTTTTAAATATTCATTTCGTCCAGTCCGTCTGCTATAAAATCAGTTATATTTTGGGAATTCAAGTTCAATTTGACTACCAGTAGTATTGGATCAGTCTTCCGTTCAGTGGAGAGTTGAAATGTTTAGCAATGGAGTTAAAAGGAATGCTGATGATGAAAATGATAAGGAAGATATTCGATGCTCCTGTGCCGAGGTCTTCAAAATTTAGAAATACAGAAAGTTCAAAAATGACACACCATAATATAATCGAGATGGTCAATGGTCATTTGTATAGTAATGGATCTTTTATAACATGTTTTATCGTTAGCGTTAGCGCGGGTTATTAATTACTGGGCGCGAATTCCCGCGTTTAGTTTCGAGAGAGATAAGTATCGCGGCGTGGTCGTTGTTAAGTAGATACGCTTTACGTAGTAAGTCGCCCAGACAACGACAACACTTGTGTGCATGTCAACTATATCTTAAAACTTACCACTTTTCAGTAACTAGCCAACACGTCAAGTAATCAGCTACCGATGGTGTCTTCGGTATTGAACTTCATCTTGCATCTTATAATTTGTATATCATATTCATAGACTCTGTTCTTTACCTCGTGGTGTCAACACCATAGCTGAAACCAATATACAAGTATTATTATATTGTTAGTGCAGCAACAACGTGAAGGAGTTATTATTTTATTTTTTTCATTATTCGGAAAACATACATTGAATTAAATAAAAACTTATATACCTACCTACCAATTTTTTAAATTATGGCCTTGTTATTTATATAAAATATTGTGTGTATATTTACCGTACATGAATATAATAATATAATGATATTTAGGTACATGGTAAGTAACAGTGTGTTGTGTAAGACCTGGCGCACTCTCGCCACAACCACAAGGATGCGCGTGCTTTGTATCACACGTGATTAGGAATTATTAGCAAATGTGTCTATCCATGTATACAAGACTCATACAACAACTCCATGGGATTTTGTCTTCAATAGTTAGAGCTTTAGAGGATTCAGAAACATATACATACGAGTATATGCCCATAAATGCGATGATATAGGTATTATTATTTTCACTGTAATATCAAATAATGACATCCATACTTCCATATTAATACTATAAATGCGAAAGTGTGGTGTTTGTTTGTTTATTTGTCCTTTTTTCACATAAATCGGATTAACGGATCGATGGCAAAAACATGTAGGTAGAGTGCCATAGACATTTTTTTTCTACCACGAGAGCAAAGCCGCGGGTAACAGCTAGTATAATTATATCACTGATGATATAACCATTACAAGTCTTAAGTTGGATTTCGGCTAGAGAGGCCACTCACCACATAGATCCCTATTGCCGGACAAATATTACATACATGCCGATACGACCTCGGAATCTTCAAGAAAACAGCTTATTCTTTTCTCAAAGCTCGGTAACGCATTTAATAGATCTCTGATGTTACGGATGACTGTGGGCGTTGGTGATCACTTTACATCAAGTGACCCAACTCCTGGTTTGCCACCTATGCTATAAAAAATATATATTGCATTATCTACAGACGATATTAATTTAAAGTCGTGATGCGGGGTCCTTTGACGCAGTCTCGCTGACCCCTAGGGATATCACTACTAACTGGAAACGCTGGTCGACACAGAGTCCTGCTAGTTTGCGAGTCGCGGTGCCCGCAACTCTCTAGAGTCTAGACTCTAAAACAGTTTGACCTATAAGCTAGCTGGTTCGTCGTATTCGCAGAGGAAAACGACTGCTCGGCCCGAGATGAACGAGACAATACAGAACACTTGGTGTCGGCGGTTTGTATCTGTCGGCCCAACAAGTTTGCCAATCAAAAGTTGTCGCGTGCGGAGCTTGCAACAATACCACCGTTCAGCCGGAGCTGTGTGCAGGCGAGGCCCGAGGGTGGTTGTGATACATTCGACGTGTGGTGCGAACATGGAAAGTGCAACTATAATATTATATAAGTTATAACAGTAATATTATTGTACGAACATTACTTAACGCAAGGATAACTTTTATCACGTTCTTGTACACAAGCCTTATAAATTTTGCTTGTACAACGTGGTCTCTGACACGTTGAACACGTTGCTCAATTACCAAAACCTTTGATTTTTTTTTATTTATTTGAAGCCATATTTTTGTTCAGTTGTAATTTAGTAAAGTAGTAATGAAAAGAGCCCTCAAGTGATGATAACAACTGGTACAAGTACTAGTAACAAGACGCTTATTAGGGTTCTGTACCCAAAGGGTAAAAACGGGACCCTATTACTAAGGCTCCGATGTCCGTTTGTCCGTCCATCCGGCTGTATCTCATGAACATATGACATATGACAGTTAGACAGTTGAAATTTTCACAGATGGTATATTTCTGTTGCCGCTATAACAACAAATATATATATATAATAAAAAATTAATTAATATGAATATTTAAGGGGGCCCCATACAATAAACGTGATATTTTTGCTTCCATACAAAAGAGAAGCTCCCGTTTTCGGAGATAATGGTACGGAACCCTTCGTGCGCGAGTCCGACTCGCACTTGGTCGGTTTTTTATATAACCATAAAACACAAGACAAATCAATGTTCGTCGTTCATTACACCGTTCATAGATGAAGTTGAACATCCTTGACTAG
>LUGF01043646.1:51817-63463 GCA_001625245.1 Calycopis cecrops
ATTGCGCGAGTCCGACTCGCACTTGGTCGGTTTTTTATATAACCATAAAACAAAGACAAATCAATGTTCGTCGTTCATTACACCGTTCATAGATGAAGTTGAACATCCTTGCCTAGATTTGTTTTTTTATTTCGATTTTAAAATCCGTGAGTCTGCAACTAAGAGCGATTCAAAATGCACTGGTACATGGAACTAATTTTGGAAGCAAGTCTAGATGTCAAAGGCCCTCGATAAAAGCGGAATACAAAGCACTTTGAAGTGTGACGATTGTGCAGACTGGGACGAGAAGTTGTGTGAGAGAGAGGGCGAGGATCTCCTAACAGGGGCTGGTTGTATTTGCTGGAATCGATCGAGTGTGCCTCACCCAGGGGGAGGTCTGTGTAGAGTGGTGGGTTTACAAGAATCAACGGCGGCGGCAACTGATTTTAATACAAATTGGTTATTACTTATTTTTGGGTAACGTATATCAAATCGAAATAACTTGAAACTCATATTACAAGTCAGTCCCTTTATCCATCTGTCTGTATGTCTCTCAGGACTTTCTCAACATTTGAAATCAGCTGAAATTCATGTCGAATATTTGCAAGCTTCAACAGGAAGGGCAGAAAAATGCTACTTGTAAAAGCCGTTCTGGAATTTGCGTTATGATTATAATCTCAAGTAGCCAAAAGTATTAATAAATAGAACAGAAGAACAGCCGTTTGTTAACAAAAAAATACATGCGTTTATGAGCAAGCTTTGATAATCGCACGAAAATTAAAACCTAAAGGATACCTACTTCCCAACAAGCTAGAATTACGTTGGCAAGATAGAGATGACGTGTGTGTCGCCTGCGGTCTGCAGCACGTCGCGGACTCATACCTGTTGTACCTGTAGGGTCATCGAGTGACTGAAGGCGTTTCGTCCATGATTATGACGGCCAGGCTGGCGCAGTGGCACAGGGCTCGGATAAGCGGAGCATGTTGCCCACGGGGTCGCGGGTTCGAATCCCGCCTAGCTCATGGATGTTTATCTATGTATTATAATATGTATTTATATAATAAAAATCTTAAATATGTAACTTAAATATATAATAGTAGTTTATGCAACTGTCATATAAAGAAGGGTATTAAAACACGAGTGGAATTTTTGAAACGAGCGATAGCGAGTTTCAAAATAGTTAACAAGTGTTTTAATACCCGTGTTATATGCAGTTGCATACACTACTTTATCTTCACTAATAATAATAATAATAATAATAAGTTATTTATTTCTTTGAGCAAAACTTAAGTGCCTAATACAATGTTTGGAGAAAACCCTATAAGTAAATAAATACCTGTAGTGGGATTCTCCGCTCTTCCACAGGACACAAACACTTGATTAAGTTATGGTACAAACATTAAGATTATCTTAATAACACATGTCCACACGGGTATTAACACAAAAATTTGCTAAAACATATTATTATTCAAGTTGTTATACATAATATTAAACACAAAACTTTGTTGTTTACTCTAATACAATATATCAATATTTTGTAATATTTAACTTTACAGTATCTGGTCTGTTCAACTTTTATATAATAATATGTATTTATTTTATAATATTAATTCTAAAACTATTTGATTTTCGCTAATACTGACTAATAGAATTAATCAATTAATACCTTGGGCGTCGATTGCCGACTGTCGGCATATGCTAATGACAGTTGACATTGCAGCGCGCGCTGGGCCAATCAGGAGCAAGCGCGCGCTGTTCAGGATTTTGACATACGTCTGTCTCACCATTTTTCTCTCCCTCTCGCTCTCACACAGTGTTATAATGAGATTTTACGATATCGATTTGGATATTATAACATCATGTCAAATTGCTTAAATTGAGTTTTTTGTTGTCTGAGCTATAACAGTAGTCATTATAAGTCAAGTATTGGAAACATAAGTAGAATGTTACAACATTAGTGTAGATAAAACATATTAAATATATTTCCGTTGTCTAGTACCCGTAACACAAGTCCTTACGGTACTTAGCACGGGGCTAGATTAACGTGGTGTTCCACAGATATTGTTATAAACATCTCTAAATGGAATGGGGCATCTTAGGTTCAAATCAGTTATTTCTGGGATCGATTCCTAAGGTACTAAGAGAGTGAGACCTAAGCTATACCCCTTAGCTTCCTGGATCCTACGCAGCTATATATATATATACACATATATAGTAGTAAAGCCTATAAAGCTATCCATTTATAATGCCTTTTTTATTATTTATCATAAAACAGACAAGAAACATTTGCCTATGCTTTAGGTTAGTTTGAGCTCGGTGACGCGCTCGGTGGGCGAGACACGACTTGTTAGCTGAGTAGTTTCAGACGACGGAGCTCCCTAACCAATCTTGAATTTCATATTCAACATACCGGCACCGAATAATCTCCATTTATATATTGATTGAATTCAAAGCAGTTGGCATTTGGAGTGCTCCAGACCGACCCACAAGCTCCAGTGGTTGACTTCAAGTTTCAGATATACTAGAGCGTCGCATGCCCGGAATATCTCCTTGTCTAATCTCTAACGGAAATCTCCAAATTACCTTCAAACCGCACAGCCGAGACTTGGTAGCGCTTTTAACCGAATTCGTCATTGAAATGTTCTTAGTAATGAGAAAGCATTGGTTCTCTTTGATATTAGGAATGTACATACAAATTCAAAATGTACAAATTACTAATTATAATTTATAAGAGCATTTCACATTTCTTGTGCCCCCGAATAGAGGTGAGTTGAATTTCTCGTTTACTAGCTTCATGCGGCCTTACACGCGTAAGTTTTGATTCAGTGGAAATATCGTGATACAAAGTTGGAGTGGACGAGCTCGTTTGCTTCTTTTGCTTTAAACTTAATTTTGTCATTTGTTTGTAGCTGGATATTTGATGGTTGCCCATTTACATTTTATAAATTGATTACTTTTTAAGGGACCGTATTGTTTAGTTAAAGTAAAGTGAAACTTTGTGACGAAGGGTTAGGGTACGAAACTTTATAAATCTATTCGACGTTGCAGTCCTATAATTGTTAAACAAAATTCCATTGTTACTTCTAACGAAAAACTTCTAGGATTAGATTTGAGGTATAGACCTATTGATATTCAAAAAGAGATTTGGCGGAATATTTTTCCGTTGCTCATTGAAGGAAAGATGAAAAGAGTGCACCAGATTTTTGCATAACATGTATGTGGATGACTATGATGTATGGGCAACGTTAGTCACTACAGGTGCCCCTGCTCCTTCGTCCCCACATACTACTTAGAATCCTATCTCGAACAAGAATATTGAGCATGGAACCGTCTATTGATAAAAGTCAATATGTATAGGTTTCCTTTGGAAGCGCTTATAATAAAATTGACGCGTTAGGCGGCGTGGCGTACACGGCGAGCTCGCAGTGCGATATTGTTCAGTGCATGTAAAGCGCTGTATCGCCATCAGATAGGGCGGACCGCTATTTTCTTGGCTCGTGTCACGTTTGTGTTCAGTATGACAGGTCCCGACAGCCTTTTATAAGTTCGTATATTCGAGTCTGGCTTGGCACTTGTCGAAACGTCTTAACCGAACGTAACTTTACTTTAAAAGAATATTGCAGTGCACAGAACAAATCTCTATATAATAAAGAGCCAAGGCTTATCATATTATAGAAAGGCGGCCTGCCCGGTCAGGGAACAGGCGTAAAGATGTGTTGTTGTTGTGATGGAATCACGGCTAGGGATTATCTTGCGGATTAGTTTCATATTTTGGGACTAGAATCTAATGAATCTATTCATATAATAAAACAGTAAAATTCGTGTCTCGTGTGAATATATTTACAAAAAACTAATTGAGGGCGAAGATAAAATAGTATTAGAACATTTCAATAATTTTAAATTTTTTTGTTTGTCTGTTTGTCCGGGCTAATCTTCGAAACTACTATACGGATTCGAATGAAACTTTTTATAGATATAGATACTAAGCCTGGTCAACATCAAAAACACTTTTTACTGCGATATAATCGCTCGTTCCTATCGGAAATCGGAATTTCGGCACAATCCAAGCAAACAATAGATCACTTTCATTATAATATTACTACGCTACGCGAACGAAGTCGCAAGCACCAGCTAGTATGAAATAAACTTATGAATAAATAGCTTTACGACATCTCACTAAATCTATTATCGAGCATTTCATTCATATTAACGTAATAAGTCATTTCGCAACAAACCATCATCAAGCGCGATACTCATTTGGCTATAATCTAGTGGTGTCTAAAATATAAACTTTTTCTGTCTTGTCATATCTTATAATTAATTAATCTTCCCTTATATAAATAATTTTCAAGGTGATCCTATTGGATCGGCAACCGAGGTTTGGTTGTGGTTATATCTATGTCACAGTTTTCATATTTTACAATAATAATATACAGATGTTTCCGCCGCCGCCGAAGCAAAGGCGCGCATCTTAGCGGTTCTGTCTGTTACGACGCGGACAAAACAAATACAAATAGCCGACATTCATCCCCGTCTTGTAGTTAAATTCAATTACCCTGGAACTTGTAGCTAATTAATTGTATGATGTTCTATAAACTCTAACGCTATTCTGTGTCCATGTTTCTACAGCGAGGGTGTTGTTGCGCTCATTACAGTTTTACTTTATCAGCTTAGATGGACAGGGTGGACCGAGAGGCTTAGTTATATGTCGTATGATTAAAGGATTGTACTACATAACAATAGCTACTAAAAATAAAACATTAGTACCGGAGTGGTTTACTAATACCAAGGGCGACCTATGCTGCTCATAGGCGGTTTGGTGGAAATGTACGGTTCGTCGCCCTCAACTTTTTATTCATACAAAAATAAATAAGAATTTGATTTATTGCCTAAACGTTATACATGCGTACCTAATGAAGATAAGGCCAACAAACCCGTGACCGCACGCGCCATGGAACTCATGGGGTGTCGGAAGGTCTACCAGCTGTCCAGATGAGCGAGTATATAATGCACTTTTTTATGTACTTAGGTACCACAGTTTAAACAAAACCAAAAAAAATAAAAAATATTTTAGAATGTGCTTTTTCATAACTAACTTAAACTTAATTTTTTTTTTTTATGGTATAGGGGGACAAACGAGCAGTTGTAGCCATTTTCATGACTACCGACGCCCATAGACATCTGCATAGAGAATATACATTTGCGCTGCCCCCCTTTCTCCTCCCACCTCCATGGGCCACCGACTACTTACACACCGCACGAAACGCGACAGCACAGCTGTCACTTTACGCAGATATACTATCGGAGTAAATATACTATCGGAGTGCTGGCTGGTGTTATAAAAAGAATGTCTCACTAATGCTTTATAAAATAATTGAATGTCGGCGCTCTTCTTAATTCCAAAGAGCAACCACGGCACCATTAAAGTTTAGCCACTTTGTTCAATGCCCCAGTAGTTTTCTAAACCAAACTGCATTCTTGATGAGATTAAAAGTTGTCGACGCCGCGCGCCCCAGCAGTTTGTCCTAGCTCAAACAAACTGCTGCATAATAGAGCCTAAAGACTTCAAAGAGCGGAACTGAACAAGCCTACACAGAGCGGGGAAGAAATCTTATTATCATTATTACAATTAATAAACACCTTTCACACGTAGGCACTCTAGTGTGTGTGTAGCAAGGCAGACGCGGTGCATTGCCAGCTCTGGGGGTAATTTACATTGGAGAGAAAAAGTTCTCATTAATTTATTGAACCGTACAAAACAATAAGTAACAAGAATGTATTATATGGATCTGATGAACCCACCTCATATGATAGCAGAAACAATTTTGTCCTGTGACATCCCGATCGCTACCGAACAGAACCGGGCTCCTCAAGAACAGAAAAGGGAAGAAAGTCGCTAATTACACTTTGCGACACTCGTACCTCAACATAAACATTTGTAAAATAAAGTGTAAGATATTTTCTCTAGTTTAATTTTCTCCGCATGATATCTGGTTTCAATAAAAAAATGAACCGTAAAGAAGACATTTTTTAAAACTTAGATTAGGCGTGAAATTAATAAAGGTGACTAAGTTGAAATCCAGAAAGAGAACTTTTCAAAGCCGTAGCCTCCCACCACTGTATGGCTGATACAGCATGCCACCACCACCACCACCACCACCTCATACTTAAACAATGAAAGTTAATGGCAGATTACGCAAACTCAGCGCTGTGCTCCTTATGTATATAACATACTTTACAATTTATGTTTAGATAGAATAAACTTTGAAATAAAGTTTTTTACAATATTTAAAAATACGTCAAGAATAAATAGTTTTAGTATAAGTGAATGAGTGTAACAATAATATTGTGCTTTATACTCGTGGTGTGGCGGATGTTGATACAACCAACAATTACATGGCTCATTTACACTATGCTATAACTCAATTACCTGCACTAATTGGATTATCTTTCACATTTTATCGCACAATATCTGTAAATCTCTACTTGTTAATAATTATTTGTTAAAAAAACTCCGCTTATAGGTTGGTAGCACCTACCATTGCTGCAATAATTCATTCAACATCGAGACACATGATAGTGAGGTTGTCGCGTTTTGTTCCGTTTGCGAGAGATCTTAGACAACAAGGGCGATCGGTCTACTTACGATCGCAATTGCTTCATTAAGTCGAAATCAGCTAAAATAGACATTCAGCTGGTATTAACAGAAGATGGTGAACCAGTGAATGTATGTCTCCCGCGCGACCGGCCGCCCGCCCGGTGCGTTTCGTGCGGTTTGCGAGTTTTCCATGGTCCATCGGAGGTGAACAAAGGCGTCGATAGTCATTACAATAGCTCGTCTGCTGCCTATGATTTAGGAGAAGTATCGTGTATTCAATTTGCATACAGAGAACGAAAAACGTGTCATGTTTTAGTTATTACTTTTGGACTAACGTGTTTATGTTGACAGCTTCGATAAAAACCATCCCTCATTAGTTGTTGACGTGCAGTGTTCACAAGTCCATGCATTTATGAGTATACTCGTAGTTAGTTATCGCTATACAGAGTCGTGCACAGAGTTGAGTACCGATTGGACGTCTCATCATTCACTCACGGATACAGAATGTCGATGAACACGATGGATGATCTAAATTGCGATACGGGTAGTATGTGAGAAAATTGAGTAAGTACACTTTGAAATATTACAATCCGGAATGTGAAAGTAGGCCAAAGCAGGGAAAGCAGTCAATTTAATAAATCATTATAGACATGTCCATAATAAATACTATAACTAATTATAACATCAAAAACATTCCTAGTGAAGTGTTTTATACATGGAACTTAATATACTTTCAGAGTTTCACAACAGTTACGAACTTAAATTTGACGGGCCTCTGGTATAAGTAGTAACTCATGAACTGGCTGCTATAGTTCCGTGTCAAATCTTGTTGAGAACTTCTTTATAGGAAAATTTGTAGATTATTAATATTTAGCTATTAACAATTAATTCAAGCATGGAGAATATTGAAGGCGCCGCATAATAGTTGTCATGTCAGTTTGGCTTCCATAACAACAAGGTACATCTGAGTTTTGTCCATATGAGGCCAAATATTACCGTTGTGTAGAACTAAATACTTGATATACATCTCAGTCCATAAATAAACTACAAACTTTTGTGGATGTTTGGGGATAGATATTGTGGCGCCTGCACTCGGCGATGATGTCTACGGGGGCGTACTTTGAGTGCAGCGTCACTTATATTCTTCACTATTACTCCCTATTTCTTTTCTATGCCGATCTGGCTTACACAATATACTCTTCACTGTTACTTCCTAGTGATAGCTATGCCAATCTGGCTTAAATGGGATACTATAAGGGAAACACGTAAGTGAGAAACACGTTTATTGCAATGAATTACAATACAATCATGACTACTGAATCTTAGTTATATAATGTTGTTCGCACCTTCCCAGTGCGAATCTTAAATCGAAATCTCAATGGAAAAATCCTACGTCTGTCAAAGGCAGACAAGATTCGGATTCTCTTTTTAGAAGAATTTGAATATTTATCTTTTTATTAAAAATTATACTCTTTCAAAGGTTTTATTTGGCTTCGGCCAAATAGTTCCTATACCTACGTTACAATATTGTTCTCTTTACATCCGTTTACCTACTGATAAGTAAACTTGCGTGACGATGTGTTGTTGTTGTGTGATGTATATTACCTTCGATACTATAATTTATTGTATGTTTCATTCCAAATATTGCTGTCGTCAAGTGTGCACCGATTTTCAAAATTGGATCGATGAGTTTAAGGTACTTACTCCCGAGATAGTTTTATTGTCACCAAATTATGTACTGATAATAGGATCCCGGAGAAATGTAGGCCAAATCAAATCTTATCTTATATCCACATATGTATTTTAAAAAAATGTAATGCTATTTGAACCTTTGCACCTAGTAGTCATCATCTCAAGGCACTGCGTTGTTGACGGAAGGTGTTGGTTTGTAAATAGCTAGCCCGCAGTTAACATTATTTCTTGTACTCTCACACTGTTACACTCTCACATATTTATTTACTGAAGTAGCTGATCTGCAAACAGAATACAAGTTACTTTATCTCTAACTTAATCTAACAATACTTCTCTGCAACTTTATGGTTATCATTGCAACAAAACTACCATGGCGCTGAAAATTAAAAAAAGAAATATAAATTTATAATGGGAAGCGTATGTTTTGTGGCTTGGTTGGTGCGATCTGGCAGAAGTAGACCTTGGCACCGACTTCAAGCATATTTTGGCGACCAGGCTGGCGCAGTGGTACAGGGCTCGGATAAGCGGAGAATGTTGCGCCAGGGGTCGCGGGTTCGAATCCCGCCTAGGTCATGGATGTTTATCTATGTATTATATGTATTTCTATAATAAAAATCTTAAATATATAAAATTTCTTAAATTTATTAAAACATATTAAATATATTTCCGTTGTCTAGTACCCGTAACACAAGTCCTTACGGTACTTAGCACGGGGCTAGGCTAACGTGGTGTGTAAAGTCCACAAATATTATTAATATTATTAATATTATTAATATTAATATTTTATTTATCAATATTATGTTAATACTTAATTTAGTTTATTTAAATTTTTTGTGTAGTGGTTTAGTAGTTTTGGTTAGTAATTTTGTAATTCAAAAATCAAAATAAGTGTAATGAAACAGATATACCTAATCCCAAGGAACGACGTATATGAAATATAATATGAAGTATATGAAGGAAGGCGATAATAGAGCATTTAATTTGAACAAACGTAAATAATGAACAACAAATAGCGCAGATGTAGTAGGAGAGCTTCTCGCATACGTTTGTGTTCCCGCGGTGAGAGGATTACGTAGACGCGCGGTGTTTCACATTGTGTGTTACTGTATGTTATTAATAAATATTATGGACGGAACGTTTACACCGCTCGCCTTTTATTGTATTTTATATCAAATTAACATTGGTAGTTTAGAGTACAATATAAATTACAACATAATATCTTCTTCACCCACAATTGTATCCTCTTGGAGTCTGCAGAGGACACCGTGATTATGACTAGATTATTACAGATTAAATTAAATTATATCATAATAAATACACATACTCTAGATATTATGTATTGATTGTTTTTTCGTAGATCAATACAAGAATTAGGTTGTGTTTAAGGAACTTTGAGGTCGCGGTGCGTGTTTATGATCGATGCCGTTGCGTGAGTCAGTGGTAAGGTCGAGTACGGTCTTGGGTGCTCAGTTCGCCGCCCCCGCCCCCCGGCACCGTATTACCCCTCCCCGTGTCACCATTGAGCGCGCATGCCCGAACTTGGTGCGATTTTTTCAACGTCACGATTTGGAATGATATGCTTTTAAAGTCCGGACGGCTGGTTAGTGTCGGTCGAGGCGTTCCCAGCGAGCGAGATCTATTCTGTGCAAGTGAGGTCGGTGGTAACGGTCGCCGGTCGGACACTCAGCGGCGAGCGCGCGGAGCCGGTATCGATCCTGACGTCTCGCGTGGCTGCTAGTACGTTCTCACTATCCGACTAGCGCTCGCTCTGCGCCGGCCTCTCCGTGGATTACGCGGCGTGTATAAATACCATGCACGCTGTGGCACATTGATAACGCAACCGACTGCAAGTGCACTTCGGAGCTCGACGGGCCCACACGCGTTTCATCGATACTCCGTTGCGAAACTTTGGGTAAGTCTATGAGCGTAACTTTTATCGGCTTTTTATAATGCTGTGTGAGCGAATGTTGATTCAATTTTATTTTATTTTGCGCGTTTTTTATTTAATATATTATATAAATTAATTCATCTGAAAGTGTATTTTTTAATCTATAAAGCTTGCAAAATGTATCAGTGTGTTCAATGAGTGTTAGCCATCTGGTTTATATTTCTAAAGTTAGATTGTAAAATCGTAAACCGCGAGCAATTTAGATATTTGTGGATCCGGCATACCGAGGCCTGGTCACAATGGTATATGTTCCCAGAAACACTTGGATATATAAATTCAATATTTTACACCGTATAATCATAAACATAGATATATACGTCTTTTCAGTGCGCATGACTTAATTTCTTTTGTCGAGCCAAGGTACGACCGGATTGCCGAAAATTTCACCCTATTTTCTCAATAACGTGGCTACAAATGTTATGTTCTGACGGCTCGTATATTACTTGCTCGTGTATACATTTTATAACAAATACGAAGTGTTCATCACTAATATAAATACTAGCGGCGTCAATTGACAAACACAAGATCCTCAAACGGAGTTCAATTTAAAAACATTAACAGCGAGAAATATTAAATGCATGGAAAAATATTACATTCAAAGCTGGAGCATCAATGTACCTGTCAGATGGCAAAACTGTGTTTGTTTAATTCCTGCAAATTAATATCAATTGAGTTCTCGCTGCGGCGAATAAAAAACGACGACGAGATATATGCGATCACTTTAAATACAGGCTCTACATATTTTATTAACAACATGAATTTGTTGGCGTTTACAATGTACGCGCGCGTATGTTTGTACGTTTTTCTAATCTCTACCTATGCCTTGTCATTGTATAATAATAAATGTTTTTGGGAAAGTCACTTTTCATAACCGAGAAACATAATAATCAACTTGTGCTTTGTGCTGTATATTGCGATATTAATATTTAATGATTTTCCGTTATCTAAGTATATTTAACAGGACCTCTAAACGTTGATATTTCATGTCTGTATTCAAACGGGTTTTGATGTATAAATCTACGGCAATGAGATCAAGTAAATATGATTTGATTCCTTTTTTCTCGCCAAAAAAAGCTTTTTTAAGAAAGCACAATTAAATGACTGGCAGTTTATTCTGTATTGTAACATTCCTGTTACCTGCCAACAGATTATAAGTACGCATGTTTTGTTTCCATCTCAATTTCAAAATAATACATGTACGTCACATAATGAAAGTCATTGTTAGTAAAAGAACCCGGTTTTTTGTTTTTTGAAAACAGTCTTTCTGAACATTTAACAGTGTACTTCTATAGGACACTTGCATTTATTACAAGCACGGGATGTACCTTGAGCATGTTGCAAATCATATCCAAATGAAATTAAATTTTCATTGTATTCACTGATATTGTAAATCTACAGCATACCTATCTTTAAATTATTTTCTTCTATA